>ML805134.1:122443-136119 GCA_009831015.1 Picea engelmannii | reverse complement strand
AGACTCTGAAAAGAGTGAATCACAGCCATGAGAGATTGGCGCAACTCCTGATGCAGATGACTCATGCAGGGAAGGGTCCGGAGGTTTATGCCAACAGAGAAGCTAGTGGATGTCATGGAGGGACTAGACCTCAACAAGAGCATAGCCCCCGTTACCACACTGAGGGACAGAGCTATGGAGGTGGTGCACCCCAGGGGCAAACACACAGTGGGACCACCCCTAGGTCCTATCTACCTACATTCTTGGATAATCAACTACAACACAACTATGAGCATGAGATTGAGGACAATTTTGAGCAGTATGCCAGGGAGTATCATGCCTTAAGTGTAGGGTTTCAAAGGCAAGTCACGCTAGATCAATATTGTGGGATCAAGTTTCGGGGTAAACTGAAACAGTATCAAAGGCCCAACTATGAATTGGAGCATAGGGTGGGCAAGATAGAAATTCCTTATTTTGATGGATCTGGTAAGGTGACTGCACAAGCATGGGTGCAGAAGATGGATACCTACCTACAACTTAACCCCATGAGGGAGATGGATGCCATCAAATTTGCCAACATGTACTTGGATGGCAAGGCTCATGATTGGTGGTACCATGGGTTGACCACATTGGGTCACAATCAGATTACGTCCTATACAGAGTTCACACAGAGGCTCATTGACAGATTTGACCAGGGGTACCAAAGTTTCCTTTTAGGGAGCTCACATAGCTCAGACAGACAGGATCACCGGAGGTTTACATGGAAGAGTTCTAGAGGCTAGCAGTGATGGTATAGGATGTGTCTCAAGCGAGACTTATGATGCTCTTCACAGAAGGGTTGATGGAGCCCTTGAGGGGTTGGGTCAAGGCTTTTAAGTTTACCAACATGCATGATGCCATTTGGAAGACCAGGGACTTAGGGTCGACAGTAAAGACGAGATTCACCCCGAGACCTCCTAATCAAGGGGGTAGAGACCAAAGACCTCCTATGAACTAAGGAGGGAGAGACCCAAGGGGGTTTGACCGAGGAAGGGGTAGGATGGATGAGCCCACTAGGAGGGAATTGAGGAGGAAGTAGTTGTGCTTCACCTGCAAGGAACCATGGGACCCAACACACAAGTGCATGGGTAAGGGCAAAGCCCACTACATTGAGGTGATTTCAGATGATGAGGAGGATGAAGATTTCGGCCACCTACAAAAGATGGAGGCCGAAAACCCAGGACAGACATAAGAGGAAGATGCAAGTCAAGGCCTTACAACAGATGTGAAGGTGACAATTGCATGCATCAACGGGGTACCTAAATTCAACATCTTCAGGATGAGGGGAGTACTACAAGGGCAGAAGGTCTCAGTTCTCATTGATGGAGGTGCCTCACACAACTTCATTGACTCAACCTTATTGCAAAGAAGGCATATATCGACAGTTGAGTTTGAGGGATTTCGTGTGGAGGTAGCAGGGGGGCACACCATGCCTTGTGACAGGTACATTCTAGGAATGAAACTTACTTTGGGCAGGCATGATTTGGCACCAAATTTCTATGTTATGGACCTTATAGACACCAATATCATCCTTGGAGTACAATGGCTTAGTACATTAGGGCCAATCACCACAAATTATAAAACCATGGAAATGTCTTTCGCAGAAGAAAATGGGAAAAAAGTGGTTCTCAGGGGTATGACAGGAAACACATCAAGGGTGGTAACAATAAAAACGCATGGAGGCCATCTTCAGGAGGGAAGACATCGTTTATGCAATAGAATGTAAAATATCATTCAGGGTAGACAAGAAGGGAGAAACACACTACTCACCCGAGATCAAGAAAATCATGGATAGGCACATCAAGGTCTTTGAGCCTATACCACCAGGGGCATTGCCAGATAGGGGGTTTGAGAACATCATAGAGTTGGAGGGTGTGAAACCTGTCATCACCATTCCCTACAGACACCCCAAGAAATACAAGGACGAAATTGAAAAGGCAATTAAGGAATTGTTGGATATGGGCCATATTAGGCCAAGTTCCAGTCCCTTTGCATCTTCAATAGTGCTGGTGAAAAAGAAAGATGGGACAATACGCATGTGCATTGATTACAGGGCTCTAAACAAAAAGACAATAAAAAACAGATACCCCATCCCACGGATTGATGAGCTCCATGGGGTAGTATATTTCACAAAGATTGGCTTGCACTCTGGCTATCATTAGATAAAAATGAGGGAGCAAGATATCTCCAAGACTGCTTTCCGGTGTCACTATGGACACACTATGAGTTTTTGGTCATGCCTTTTGGGCTGACTAATGCACCAACCACCTTCCAGTCATGCATGAATCATTTGGTCAACAAGCAACTAAGGAAGTTCTTATTAGTCTTCTTTGATGAGCTATTGATCTATAGCAAGACTTGGGAGGAGCACCTTCAACATGTGGAACAGATTTTGGCTATCGTGGAGGAGCAATCTTTATATGCTAAGGAATCCAAGTGTGAATTTGGGATGACAGAGGTCCTTTATCTAGGACACATCATTGGAGTGAAGGGGGTATAGGTCCTAGAGGTCCTTTATCTAGGACCAGGAAAAAATACAAGCTATACTTGACTGGCCCACAACTAGGACACTCACATAATTGAAGGGGTTTTTGTGCATTTGTTGCTATTCAAGTGGAGCCCAGAAGCACAATCCACCTTTGAAAAAATGAAGAAAGTGATGAGTTCATGTCCAGTATTGGCCTTACCAGATTTCGCACAACCCTTCACAGTAGAGTGTGATGCCTTAGGGGAAGGCATTGGAGCAGTACTCATGCAGAACATGCATCCTATTGTCTATGAAAGCCGAAAATTGAGAGATCCTGAACTCCTCTACACCATCTATGACAAAGACATGCTAGCCATCATGCATGCATTGGCTAAGTTCAGGCAATATTTAGTTGGGAAAAATTCGTCGTGAGGCCAGATCACAACAACCTCAAGTACTTCTTAGATCATAAGGACTTGAATGAAAGGCAACAGAAGTGGGTGAGCAAAATCCAGGCTTATGACTTTGACATAGAATTTGTCAAAGGGAAAAATAACGTGGTAGAAGATGCCTTATCCAAAAGACCATCAGTTTATGCCATGACCGATATCTCAATGGATTGGAAGGCCCACCTGTTGGTGGAGTATTCAAAGAACAAATTTGCGTGTGAAGTGATGGATGGACAGGTGCAAGATGACAATTTCAGAATCATGGATGATATCATTTACTACAAGGGCCGAATTTTCTTGGTTCCCAAATCAGCCTTTAAGGCCAAGGTGTTACCAACATGCCATGATTCACCAGTAGTAGGGCATCAAGGATTCATCAAGACATACAGATAGGTCTGGGAGAGATTCGCTTGGAAGGGTTTGAAGGAAGATGTGATGAGCCACATCAAGGAGTGCAACACTTGCCAGGTCAACAAAGATGAACACACTCACCCAACAGGATTACTACAACCACTTCCCATTCTGGAGCACAAATGGGAAAGCATATCTATGGATTTCATCACAGGGTTGCCCAAGGTTCAGGGCAAAGACTGCATTTTCGTGTTAGTGGACAGGTTGACGAGATTTGCACATTTTTTCGCCATTGCCACAAACTTCAGTGCAACACAAGTTGTAGACCTATTCTGCAAGGAAGTTTTCAGATTTCATGGTTTGCCCAAAACCATTGTGAGTGACAAGGACATCAGGTTCATGAGCACGTTTTGGCAGGAGCTCTTCAGGTTGGTAAGTACGGCCTTAGCACCTAGTACCAGTTATCACCCTCAAACAGATGGCCAGACAGAGATAGTCAACAAATGGGTTGAAGGCTACCTCAGGAATTATGTGGCAGGGCAACAGAAAGCATGGGTTAAATAGCTTCACTTGGGGGAATACTGTTACAACACCACCCATCACATGTCCATTGGTATGCCACCATTTAGGGCCTTATATAGCTATGACCCTCTCTCATTTGTAGAGATTGCCTTTGGGATAGCAGGGCTCCCATGGTTCAGGATTGGATTCAGCAGAGTCATGACATACTCAGGGAATTGAAGGACCACCTGGAAAGAGCACAGAATCAATAGAAGGTACAGGAAGACAAACATAGGATTGAGTGCACATTTGAGGTCAGTGACTTGGTTTATTTGAGGCTTCAATCGTACAGGAAGGCATCCATTAAGAGAAGTGGTGCAGAGAAGCTCCAACCTAGTTTCTTCGATCCATACAGAGTCAAAAGGAGGGTAGCGGTCGTGGCATATGAGTTAGATCTACCATAGGGCAACAAAATATATAATGTCTTCCATGTTTTGTGTTTGAAGAGGGCCATCGGCAAGCATATCACTCCTATCGAGGAATTGCCACCTATGGATGAAGAAGGGCAGTTGGTACTGATACCAGAGGAGATACTTGAAGTCAGGGAGAAGAAGTTGAGGAAAAGAAGCATCAAAGAGTATCTGATTAAGTGGAAGAACCTACCTATAGAGGATGCCACTTGGGAAGGGGAACAATTGATCTAGGAGACAGGTCTAGAATTGCTTGTGGGCAAGCAATTTCTAGCAGGGGAGACTGTAATGTCCCCCACCTCTTGATGAAGAGGTTTGGAGAGACTCAGTAGTCTAGCTATCCCCACTAGATTATAGTCTCATGCATATTGGGGACAAAGTCAACCATAAGAATAACATTCTATTATTAAGTTGACTTTGTGTGGAAAAGGATAACTCAATGAAAGAAAAGAAAAGGTGAGTTAAGGTTAAGAGTTAACCCTAGGGGTTAACTAACTCAAGAGATGAATATACTGGAGCTCTAAAGGAAAGGGCAGGGCACACTCCTAATTTATTCTGGGTTATTATCTTATTTGCATTGGAGCTCTTGAGCACAATCATTTTTGAGGGTTTTGAGTCTAAAACCCTAGAGATCAACTCGGTGGGGAAAGATCCCACCTTTCTTGATCCAGGCTTGGTCCCGGAGGTGAAATAATCCTCCCACACCATTCTACAGTGTTGTAGGGTTTGTTCTACAGGCAGATTCCAGGCTAGTGCGCAACCTAGGGGGTTTCCAGCTAGAGGGGCGCACCACCTTGGAGAGATTGGTTCGATCTGGAGGAAGGAGAAGGCATTTTGGCAAAGTAGCACTTGGGTTCTCTTCGTAGGGTCCCTAACATCATTCTTGGTCTATTCCGAAGGAGATTATCCTTGCAGTTTATTTCTGGAAAGCTTGGCACGACTTGGAGGAGAGAAGGTCACATTGCAGAAAGAGGTTATCGGTGTTTATTGGCTCAGATCTTCATAGATTGACTTGAGACTTCATCATCTTGGTAGCATTGGCCCGATCTACATTCTGGTAGATTTTGGTGGCATTTGGAGGCTCCTAGAAAGGAGAACAAATTCTCCTTGACTTAGTCAAACCAGGAGGGTGCAAACCAGTTGAGGGTTTGCCTAGTTGGAGGAGCAATACTTCTCAGATCAGCTTGAGACTTGGCCCGGTGGTTTCTATTAGCCCGATCTACATTCTGGGAGAGTTTGGAGGGATTTGGAGCTCAGAGAAGGGAGGGCCGAAACTTGAGGGTTTAGCAGCATCCAGAGTAGGGTGCAACTCAACCAGTTGAAGGGGTTTTGCAGAGTATTGACGTGTTCTTCCTATCTTCAGTCTTAGCTTGCTTGCTGGTGGCCTTTGGAGGCTTGGATCTCTTCTCAGACAACCTTTGGGAGGTACTTATCTTTGTATTGCTTATTACTGTATCAGCTGGCAGCCCATTTTGATATTATTGGGGCTTTCTTCCAGATCTGGAGATCTCTTGTATACGAGATCTCCTTACTATCTAAATAAAGGTCAGACCTGACATTATTGGTTCTCTATTGGTGTTCTTTATATATCTTGTCTTGTTTACGATTATATGCTTCAGATCTATTGCTCAATCAACATTAAGTAATCAATAATGCACATCTTCATGAGTACACCTGCAAACACATAAACAAACATAGCAAACAGTAAACAATTAGTGTTCCGAGCAAAAAATTTGGCTCAGGAACATTACAACTTCGCACAAGGTCAACAGATGCCGAGCCTTAGGGGCTGACGAGTTTCCCAACTTTTCAAGTTGGAGGGCCAACTTGTGTGGTTGGAGGTGTTTCCCAGCCTTGGGCTAGATGGGTAGTGTATGTGCACTACATCGCCTAATCCTTGTGATTATATGCCTGGTCACTGTGTACCGGTTGCCTGGTGTGCCAACCAGAGGTTACTAGTTCTGTATGAACTAGATGTCAGATTCTGTGTGAGCTGGCGAGTTATTAGTTCTGTATGAACTAGATGCCAGGTTCTGTGTTTTGCTGGCGAGTTACTAGTTCTGTATGAACTTGATGTCAGATTTTGTGTGAGTTGACGAGTTACTAGTTTTGTATGAACTAGATGCCAGATTCTGTGTGAGCTGGCGAGTTAAAGCCCAGTGATGACATAAACCTCAGAAGGATGATGAGACCCTGGATGCATGACGTGGTTACAAAACTTCTTCAATATAGATTCATGGAAAGTCAACAAGTGAATGGTCAAGTGTACAGAAGTGCAGAAGCAGTTGTGACGATCGTGCCAGAAGAATACCTTCCTTGCTAAGAGGGAGTGTTGAAGTTTGAGTAGCTTTGGAAGATATTCTTATTGTATTTAATTGTATTAGACCAAGTAAAAACCCTAAAAGAATAATATTATGTTGTATTTGTAAAGTTGACCCTATTGTGCCTTTGTAAAAGTAAAATGCAATTTAGAAAGTGACATTTGTACAAGTCGGCCCCGACCTAATTTCATGGTTGCTCAACTTGTATTTATAAGAGGCTAGGCGCCTCATTTGGAGAACACACAACACAAGTTCTCTTTCTCAAGGAAACGTGCACAAGTCTGAGGAGGAGATGTAGCTACAGAAGTAAGGTTGTTTTGGTGAAGGGTTTTGGTTATCTGTTGGAGTCCTATCTTGGTCTAGTGGTGCACTACCCTATTCTGGTTAGGGTTTATGGTCTATCTTCTGGTTATCTTCTGTTTTGTGAGATCTCTCTTGGAGAGAGACGTTGTACTTGTCGACGAATCTATATTGAAGAAGCTTTGTTGGGTTTTCTCCCCCAAGTGGGTTTCCCAGGATAAATCTTGTGTATACCGTGGATGTCTTTCTTTCAGTGATGTTGATGCAATTATTATACTAATTGTTAAAAGTTAAAGAATACTGAATACACTTAACTGCTTAAGCGAAATTTTAACATTTCAGGGGAACGTTGGGCCTCCAAAGGCCATATCTTCATGTGCAAGGGTCTTCCTTCATCTAGATGTGCCAAGTCATCATCAAATCGTCCAACACCACCAAACCCTATCCCTCCAAGTATGATGTCATGCCCTAGGAGAAGACGCTTTGAGCCTCCAAGGCCGAACGTTGGGCAAAGGGGGGCTAGTCTCCTTCTCCAAGGTGTCTTGTCATGCCTCTAAAGGCAAAGTTCATCATCCACGTGTTAAAAGAGAAGGGGGCGCATCATCCAACCTGTGGGCTTCATGCCCCAAATGAAGGTCCAAGTGACCTTGTGCCTTCACGATCAAACTTTTCTGTCAAGGTCTTGCAAAGACAAACAAGAATGCCCTCCAAGGGTCCACAAGTCACAATATCATGCCAAGTAAGCCATATCTAATAAAATAACCACCCAAACATGTGCATCAGATCCCCCTTTTCAAAATAAACAAATGCCCAAAGACCTTATACAATTTGCCAAATTTAGATATGGGAGGGGTGTCATAATGCCCTATTGGGTAAACCAATTCCTCAAGTAGGGGATCTTCCCAAGGAGAAACCTTTCTAAGTCATGTAGTGAATGTGAGGTGGATGGGGTTAGACTTCTAGGTATGGGGTTTCATGACATACAAGGGCTCGTATTGTCTCATTTATGGGTGCCTTTTTTGAGGGCTAGCTGCATTCTTTTCCTCTTTTTGTTTTTAAGGCACATTTTTCCAAGCCCTTTTATTAGTAATTTAGTTTGCATGTGTCATCAAGTTGAAGACAATAAGGGGCACTAAAAAGGAAATGCATAGCCCACATACTCTCTACCTTGGTTTACATGCCTTTCCAAGTTGAAGACAATAAGGGGCACTAAAAAGGAAATGCATAGCCCACAAACGCTCTACCTTTGGAAAGTGTTATTGATTAATTAATTATTTATTTATGGGTCCCTTACTTTTTTGAGAAGCGTTTCATTGCTCCCAAGATCCCGGGGCGAGCCTTATGATGTTTTTGCTAGGACACCTCCGAGCCTAATGGCCCCTTCCCATGAAATGAGGTACATGCCCTTCTTGGGTGAATAAGCCCGAAAACCTAAAAGATGGGGAAATGAACGGGAAGAAGTGATGGAAGGTGGCAAGTATGAGTAGGAATGGTACGATGATCCTTCTAGGAAACCCCCCAGTAACAACCCTTTCCATAAGGGTGGCCATTTACTAGGGAGCCATGACACTCACCAAGGTGAAGTAGGGCAAAAAGCATAATTTCCAAGCAAATGTTTTCAAAATCAAGAAAGGATCCTTAGCAACATGTTCAAATGCTCCAATATTGAATGACACTTACCATGACACTGGACTTGTTACGTCATGAAGAAAGACCTGTTGTCCTCTGTGGGCCAAGCTGGGTGTGGTGGATGGTGCTGCCATCGACGGATGGTGATGTGTGGTATGATAGGGGCCCCTGCCTTCTCATGATGCCTCTCAGTACTCCATGTCTGCAACCTGTGGGTCTTGAGACATCATGTCCTTAGTTATCCCTAGAAATGAGGGATAACAATGCCTACTTTGTGTAGCCTACTCTTGATAATGAATCTATGATGAAGCAACAACTGCCCCCAAGTTTTATCATTATGTTTAAAGGAAGCAAAAGCCTTCCAAATGGATTGAAACCTCCACAACCATTACTTGATTGGATCTCCAAGCCCCTATCTAGAGGGTATCCCCTTTGTTATTCATAATAAAAGAAAAAGGTTCTTTGGGCATGCAACTATAAATCCATTCTGCTCATTTGCTGTCAAAGCTGGAACATAAACGAATCTTCCTCATGAAATTCCAACAAATATTATCATAGGCCCTCATCTTGCCGCTTTGAATAGAATGAGTTAGCTTTTGAGGCATAAGATCTCATCTAGGATTTCCCTACCTTTGATGAAACCTCCCTACTCTTCAGATTTGATTCTAGGCAACAACACCTTTAGCATGTTGACAATTATGTTAGCTATAATTTTATACATATTGTTGCAAAGAGAGGGGTTTGTGTCCTTCAAGGGAGGTTGCCCCATGTTTTTGGGGATAAGACTAAGGAAAGTGGCATTTAAGGATTTCAAAATTGAGTTTGATTATCTTCATACCTCAACAATATATACAATGTTCTCTTTGACGATCTTCCCTTGGGATACTGTACAAACTTGGGGCATGGTCTTTCCTCATTGAAAATTATCTCTTCAACCTATTCTTTGGAAATAGACTTAATTAACTCCAATTTATCTTCTTCTTTCCCTACATGAAATATTTTCCTAGGGATGTTTCTTTGAGCATCCTCTCTATTCTCTATCTTTAAAAGCATAGTCATAAAATGTTTCACTACTTCTTCCTAGATTTCCTTTAAAGTCTTGACCTCTTCTTCTTGAGCTGATATAGTCATATCTATACAATTATATTTCCTTGCTGGATAGTGGGCTAGAAATACTTTTTATTCCTGTCTTCTTTTAGCCATTTCACACTCAATTTTTCTTTTTCATCCTCATCTCTAAGATTTATATTGCTTCACTAGATAGTTGGTGCTATGGAAATACTTTGTGTTCTTATCTCTTTTTACCCATTTCACTTTTTTTTTAACCTTTTCCGAATAATCTCTTCCCTTCTCTCAATCTCAATGACATTTTGTTGTAAATCCTTTTTAGTAAGAAGGCTATCTATAGATAGATCTTCTTGGATTTTGTTCCATAGGTCCTCAAACTCGTTTCATGCATTTGTTTTTTGAACAAAAAATATTCCTAAAAAACTTATTTTTTCCAACTTTTTAACTTACTATTTACTTGTGGATAATACACGTAATTGATCTATAAGCAAGCTTGCCCTTGTTTCGTCACATCTTTATGTTTAGTTTTAGGCCTTCATGCATAAATCACATGTTTCTCAAAATGAAAAGGGATGCAAGAGGAGTTGCAAACACCATGATGAAGAGTTTGACAAGCCAATGATTTGAGGTTGCTGTGGTCAAAATATAAGCCTCTATCCATAAAGTATCCCACAACTAGCACTTGTTGACAACAAATGTCAAGTCTCTCTACAATGAAAGAAATTTCACATCTTATTATTCTAGGTGTACTTGCCTCCATAGTGATGGTATCAATTAGCTTGCCTTGCTTGTTGAGTAGAAAATTATTGGCTAGAATAATCAAGGAATCAGACTCCTTCCTTCATTTTAAATGAAACAATAACATTAAAATCCCCTCCTACTATCCAGGGTTTGTCTTCCACTGTCAAGAGTGTCTTCCAACAAAGATCCTAGGAAGCAATGGAAAAACTATATAGGGGCATGACATTTGTCAAAACATTTCCTCCTTTGAAGTTTAGGCGTTGAAACCTATCGTTATCTACCATTTGTTACTAACTATCCACATTACTCTATTGTCCTTGGGCTCCATAAAGTAGCTAAGCCGTATGACAACTTCATTCATCTTGGGGTTTTGGCTTTCTAATATTGTGTTGTTTTTATGATGATTAGTGTCTTTACTACTCCACCATGACATTGATTTGAAGTTTCCCTCTTCATAGCAATCAATTAGTGGCCAACTCTAGTAATGATACTATTAATTAAATTTTGTCGAAGCCTAATCATCATTAGAATTTTGGATCAAGATGAGTGCTTATTTGCAAGTTGTGATAGGTATCCTTACTTGGCTCTTTGCTCTTCCATTGAGATTGCTACTTTGCCTCTTATAGGTCAGAAACCATATTATTTTTTGAGGCTTCTTCGCTTTTACAGTGAGTGAGTAACTCCATTGATAGTTTCCCACCTCACATGTTCTCTTTGGATGCTCCCTCCCTCGTTCTCCCCTTGAAAGGGGAAATTTATAGGGTAATCAATGAGATTTATTTACAATACATCCAAACTAGTTGGACTTCTCCTCCCCGACCCCTTACTTCTATGTGCAACACATTTTACAAATTGTTGACTCTAAATGTTTTTACATGACATGTTTATCTAGTTTTTATTTGATTTCATATTTTTCTTTTTCAATATCATGTGTAAAGTGTGTATTTCTCAATAATTGGGGATGGTAAATTGACAATGAATTGAGGGGGGTGGGGGTGAAGGGCTAGATGAGCTTCCACCTTCTCATGGTTGGCTTCCTTAGTAGAGAAGCAAGCATTCTCAAAGTAAAGAGAAGATCAAGTGAATAACTGGTATGCCACACCAAGGGCCAATATATGAGCTCATCAATAATTATGAATTAAATTTGTGTTTCATCGAGTTCTTATATTCAATACAATCTTATTATTCATCTTAGAGACCCTACTAATCAATATTTTTATAGGTGTAAAGAATCATGTGGAGGAGAATCTATGAATACCAATAAGGCAAAAGATATGACTCTCTTTGGGGTAAATAATACTAGGTTTTAATCATTTTCAATACGAATGGGGTAAATAATATGAATGAGTATTACTAAATAGAATTTGGTCTTAGTAATTTTGCTAAATTGTAACCCATCTTGTGGATGTCATGACAATTGGATATAACATTGATTGAACACAATGACATAAGCCTCCATTCGTGGATCTATGTAAGCAATTTTGTTTGAAAGAAATGAAGTTTCTATGAAGTACCTCCATTGGTTGTTCCTTTTCCATTATTCTAATATCCTTGGTACTACTTCCATTGGCTTAAGTGCATCATGTAGTCCTTTATTTTATGAGGGATATTTAATTGTCTCTATAGATACTTAGGAGGGTTGTCCTCATCTTTATTTTGTTACCCTAATTGGAGATATTTGGCCTTGTTTTTAGAAATATCATTACATTTCGATGCAAAGTGTTGCAAGGGTACGCTTCACCATGACACTGATTTGAAGTTTCCCTCTTCGTAGCAATCAATTGGTGGCCAACTCTAGTGATGATACCTTCAATCAAATTTTGCTAAGCCTTAATCATGATTAGAACTTTGGAGCAAGATGATTGCCAGGTTGTAGGTTGTGATAGGTATCCTTACTTGACTCTGCTCCTTTGATGAGATTGCTTCTTCACCTATCATAGGTTGGAAACAATGTTCTTTTTTGAGGCTTTGCTCACTTTTAGAGTAAGTGTGTATTTCTATTAATCATCTCCCACCTCACAGGTTCTCTTTGGATGCTCCCTCCCACATTCTCCCCTTGAAAGGGAAAATCGCCAGTGCAAATCAGTTAGGACATTTATTGACAATACATCCAAATCACTTGGACTTCTCCTCCCTAACCCCTTAGCCCTAGTTTGGGCTTCTATGTTCAACAATTTTTACAGATTGTTGACGGTCTACTATGAGAGGCAAGAGAGATTTTATTGTCTCGACTCTCTATAAATACTCAAGAGGGTCATCATCCTCTTTCTTTTGTTACCCCGATTGGAGATGTTTGGCCTTGTTTATTAGAGATACTATTACATTTCGATGCTTGGTGTTGCAAGGGTCTACTAGGGCCCCTAGGCTAATTGCCTCTTTCTTATGCACCATCTCAGTTATTGAGGGGGTCAAACACCCAACAAAGATTGTGAATATCGGGACAGGCAACAACAAACAAATTAGGGATCACCTCCTCACTCATGCTGCCTCGATTTCAACTCATGTCATCTATTTCAGAGTTCAATGTAGTGTTATGACATCTTTGCTCTGTGTCCAATGTAGGCCCTCGAGGCAAAATGGCTTACCAGGTTCTTCCCCTCTGTGGATATGTTGGCCTTGAATGGTAGGAGAGTTGTTGCAATGGGTTCCATACAACCTCCTTGTTAGTCCATACACCTCCTCTCAACTCGGGGCACTCTCCTGATGACACCATCATGCTCAACATGGGGAACTTTACTGTGATTGGCAACATTGTAGACTCTTCTAGTCACTTAGACTAAGACTAGTCCCCCTTTTGTCACATTGTTCCCATTCTTCCTAACTGTTCTCTTTTACATTGTGAAGGGTTTCCTTCATTATCTACACTATTTTAGTTTTCCTTTTTTATCTTCTTGCATTGTTGTTAGCTTAGATTTGTTAACTTTTTAGGGTATTTGTTAGCTCTGCTACAAGTCATTGGATTTCAAGGTAGGATACCTAACATATATGTGTGCACAATGGGATTATTAACAGTGAACACACATACAAGATTGCCTAGCCTAAGGTGTGAAGCACACACATGGCATTCAGTCTATGGGACACTAGATTTCTAGGTACAAGTGACACCCTTTAAATAATCTTTATATTAGCATAGGGGATTATAGTACATAAGAGGTACATCGATTTCTCTTAAAATATACACTACAATAAATATACTTACTGAAAACCATTCATGAGCAATAGGCATCATTAAGACCTGTTGACCGCCTATTCAGCTAGGGGTCAACTCATGTGCCATGAAGTTTGCATCATCAGATGCACATATGTTCCAGACAGTATTGGTTCTACTTGGGCATTTGATGCCCCAGCACAAATTTTGTAA
>ML805134.1:100021-118190 GCA_009831015.1 Picea engelmannii | reverse complement strand
GCTTCCCTAGGAGTAAGCCTAGAAGGAAGAAGTTCCAGTCAAGGTGACAGTGTGGGCTTGGAACTTAGACATTGTGTCTCCGAGGGCACACTAAGTGAGTTGGACTTAGCTCACGTTAGCAAGTGTGCATTAGGACGGCAACAAGACCTCTCAAAAAAGTATGGATTTCTTCCACCATGAACATATGTATAGTGTTGAATTGTTTGCATAACATGTTCCATAGTAGGCTTGCTTGTGCTACAAGTTTACTGCTTATAACAGAATAACCGACAGATGGTGACATATCATCAATAGCCTAAAAGAATGACAGGGATGTATCATTCCTTTTACTGCTGTCTTACACCTGTTTTGAAACCTCTGACAGAAGATGATGTAAGCATTGCTACATGTCGACCTTCATGTTGGTACATGAATATAAGTATTCTGATTTGACACTGCTACAAGACTTCAGCTTCATCACAGAATCTGCGCTCATGATGAGTGTTGCACGTATCATGATAATATCAGAATTATCATGATATTATCGCCAAAACCCAACTCGGCGATAATATCACCTGTGTTTATCACGATAAATTCAAATTGCGATAATTTAGAAATTATCACCCTGCTGCATGAATATCACCTTGTAATCAAATTTTTGGTCTTTTAACCCTCATTTTGCAAAAGTGAGTTAGGGTATTGAACCAGTGTTTTCAAATTCGGACTCCAATTAATGGTAATGTTAAATTCTTAAAGTAAAAAGATAAAAAAGAAAGATAAAGGAAATGAATTTTTAACATTACCATTAATTGTTTCAGGATGTTTGAGAGTGGTTCCAACCTCATCGGACTTAATATGGAGAAAGTAGAATTTCATATCCCACTCAAAGTTCAGTAGACTTATAGTTTTCAGGATTTCAGGATTGGTATGATTGCAACATTTTCATTGGATTCTATCACGTATGAGGGTATGGGATTGGCATTTAATCAAGAGAACCAAGCCCGTTATGTACCTTGATGTTGGTGGTATTGATTGTTGATCTCTTTTGTGATGGCCTTAGCAAAAATGTACCCTTCACTCAAACCAAAATCATTGATTAAGCATGTTAAACTTTTTCTACCATATTATAAGGCTTGGATTAAGCAGTTTCATCAAAATAGGGTGGTGTTGACTGATGTCCCTAGAGGATCGAGGTAGAGGCAAAGGTTAGACAAGAGGCAAAGGTTAGACAAGAATGATGAGGATCTTAATATAAGTGACGGTGGAATATTGCATGTCATTTATTCATAATGCTTTCTTTCAAAATTTCAATTTTTTTTTGGAATCATGGTTTGAAATCTTTAAAATATAATTTTTGCATTAGAATTTAAATATTTTATGTATTATATAGTAAACCGAGCCATTGAAATCAGATTCGTCTGAATCAATCCGAGTCCAAGTATCTAGATGCCTCATGATGATCATCTCATGGGATACATTTATTTTTGTTTTGATGTTATTTTGTATTATCCTATCAGGAATTATGACTCAGGACAGATCATACTTCGGTATCGATGTTTGATGGACCACTTGACATCTTATATTGCAGTTTTATTTTCATATTTATGTGACAATGTGTTTGTTTGATGTCAATGTTCCTTTAGAAGTTTAAAAAATTAAAAAAATGATTATTTTTGTATTTTTTAAAGTTTCCCGATAATTTCCCCGATATTGCTGATAATTTCAATTTTGGACCCCGGCGATAAATTCTTGATAATGATAAGTGCAACATTGCTCATGATTGCTTGAAGGTTTTGCCCGTGTCCTCTGCAGGTCAGGTGGTCAGCTCCCATTCCAACTTTATGGGCTGTTATCTCTCGGTCTTAGTGCCCTATACATACATACATATCCCATAATTTTTTACAGTTAGTGTTGTGTTTGGGATTGCTACAATTTTACATTTATAATAGTTTGAGAATACATTTGTCACATTCAGGCCTATTCATACCTTATTGTTTGATTCCTTCTGCCTAACAGTGGCTTGCATGCAGGACGAGTTCCATTTACATATTTAGAGGATATTCAAATGAGATTTATGAAGACATATGGCCGTGTGGCTCACAATGCACTTGCTTATGCAATGAATGATGAATTTTCTAGAGTTCTGCATCAGCAGATGGAGTATTTCTCTAGCAACCCCAATGCAGACACCTTAACACGTGTTAGGGGGGAAATGAATGAGGCAAGTTCTTCCTTTCTTCTCTCTATGAATGTCTCTCTTGGGTTCCTTTTAGTTTGCCACTGTGGCTGTTTGGTAAATGGAAAGATTTGTTAATGCTATTGAAATTTTGAGTGAAAAGCTCTGCAATAGATTTCTCTGTGACAAGGGACCCAATATGTTGGGCATCTGATATTGGGTTTAGTATCTTGCTTATTGAATTTGGAAAATTAACTAAAAATCTGGCAGTTTTAAGAATTCAAGTGAAGTGCTTCTATTCAGAAGTGTAGTCAACAGTGAAAAATGGGAACTTCTGTTCAAATGTATATTGGTTGGAGGAGACTTGGCTGTCTCACATCAGATTGGTTTGGAAGGAGACATTTGTATTCTGTATCTAGATAATAGATTCATCCCCTATGTCTAGAAATTAAGATATAAATGTTGTGATTATTTGTTTGATTCTATTCTTTACTCATTTTAAAGCATAAATATATTTTGTATATAAGAAGTTTGTCGAAATTGTTGACTGAATGATTTTGCATAACCTTTGCATGGTTGTTTCTATACTTTAAGTCGGTCTTGACTCTTATCAATTGTGATCTTTTATGGCAACATTCTAGAGAAGGTTGATTGCTATGAAAACTATCCTGTGCCTATTAGCAAAGAAATTGCAGTAGTTAGAACAGAAGCATCCAATTCATGCTTTAAGGTTCCATGGTCTCATGGCCCATCATTTTGTCATCTCTCTGTATTGGAGCCATACTAATTTACTTGACTGCCATAATGAAAATTGTTTTTTCTTCAAGGCACTGTAAGATATCATTTTATTTCAAAATGTAAAATATGTACAGATCAAAATTTGGCTGAACAATCAGCCTGGCTACTTTAGGTTCCATTGAAGACGTATGGTCATCAAACTTTCTTGAAATAATGCTACACCTACAGCTTCCACAAACTTTCTTGAAATATATTTATATCAATGTTGCAAATATCGTTTCAACTTTCAAGGAATCTATGGCCGAGGGTCTGCAAAGAAACTTATTGGAAATATTGGTAAGCATAAACTTAGACCTGAAAAACTCTGAAAAATTGGGACAAATTGAAGGTATTTGGAACAATGATTTATATACATGAAATAATTTTCCTATTTAGCACCCAAAGTAGACTTGCAAGAACAAGTGTACCAAAAGTTATGTTTACAAAACAATTGATTTAATGGCTTCATCTATAATGACTAGCTAGAATGGCTTCAAATAGATTGTTTCTGTAGCATTAGTATCAACTAGGTTGTTGCAGTGTCTATAATTGTGCATAAACTGAATTTCACCTAACATATTAAGGAGAATCTGAGCTGCATTGACTGGAGCCTCAATAGCTGCATGGGTGATGGCAAATTTACCCTTCATAGTCTTAGTTATCATTTTGGAATCTCCCTGAATTACCAACATGGAGACTCTTATGTTGAAAGTGTTAAATTTCATCAACCCAACACCCGACAATTTATTTCCTACCAAATACCTTGCTGTAATAAACTTATTACACAGATTTACTGAATAAAAAACACGGCTGAGTTTTAACGATTTACAGAAATAAATCAACTGAAGCAGAACGGTAAACCAAACACATTTGCACACATGATTTCTTGGTAAATACCCCTAGAAGAACCCCTAAGGGAAAACCAGTACTGTGATGATTTTATCATGATAAAATCCGGGCTCCGTCTTGGGATTGTTATCGCACAATTTGTAGTTTGGGCAAAGCCCAACCCAAACCACAAAGGTGTGACAACTATGGGAGTATTTACCCACTGTCACCTTAGATAAACATTCCTCTTGCTTTAGTGATGATGAAATCACCACAAGGGGGGAGTCCCGGCTGACCCTAGGGGAATTGAGATGAAAAGTGATAAGATATGAGAGGTGCCCCTACAGGTCAAGGTCAAGTACGGAGATGAAGCTTGGAAAAGAGTCTTGTTAGAAGGGAAATGGTTGCCAAAGATGATGTCCCTGCAAAACAATGTCAGCCCTGTCCAGAACAAGACAATATATAACAATAGATGCTTCAACACCAAGGGGGATTGAACAAGTAACCTTGCTGTCCCAAATTGCAGCAGTATGGAATATATATATATATATATATATATATATATATATATATATATATATATATATATATCAGCAATAAATGATAATAATAGCTGCAATTTTAACCATCCAAAATCAAGTACAAGATGTTGGAAACAAAGCTAGCAGTGACTAGTTAAACTTCCAATGATTAAAGCAAGATTTTGATGGTGATTAGGGGGTTGTTATTTAGTGTTATCAACAAATTATGTAACAGCCTAATGGCTGTAGCAAACAATTGCTACGACAACAAATTCTAGCCACCAAAATTAACAAGTAATCCACCCCAAAAGATAGCTAACAACTAGTAGATTAGTTATGGCAGCCTGCAAGTGTAATTTAGTGGTAGAATAGTGAGTAAACCAAGAGATAAA
This sequence comes from Picea engelmannii, assembly GCA_009831015.1. Lineage (NCBI taxonomy): Eukaryota > Viridiplantae > Streptophyta > Pinopsida > Pinales > Pinaceae > Picea > Picea engelmannii. Next base: position 113,517 of record ML805134.1, on the reverse strand, counting down.
GATGAGTTTGCTGCAGCCCTATTGGATGTAGCATAAATTTATAACAACAATGAGAATTAATTGGCCAATTAAGACGCCCCTAGGGCACAAGAAAGCTTGTAGCATGTAAAATTAGATCCAACTTAAACAATTGCAATATTTCAAAAATTCACGTATACCAATGCATTAGTATACAATCTCCAATGCAAGTAGATTAGTTCCTTATCAATTGGGTTAATGGAGTCTCTTGTGTATAAGCTAGGTTTTGTTACTTCTCTAGAGCCTTTTTACTCCCCAGAGCAAACTAACCTTAGCAAGGTAAATCTACAAGGGTGTAATCCCTTTTACTCCTTGTAGCAACCTTTGCAAAATAACTCTTTCAATGACAATAACGATAGATCTTGATGGAGGGTGTATGCCCTTATACTCCTCCAAGGATCTAGACAAATTAACCTTGAAACAAGTAGAAACAACACAATATGCAGAAATTCCTTACCAATTCCAAGAGATAGCATGAAAAATCTTTCTTTATCAAGAATATTCCATCACAATTGCAAAGAGACAAGCATCAAGAAATAACTCCTAGCGTCTTCCTCCAATAGACAAGTAAAACCATCCACAAAGCACCAAAGAGAGATAGAGTGAATTGCCCAAGTAGGGCGAAAATTTCAGCCAAAAGTGTATGTAATTCTCAAACACATGATGATAAAATGAGATGGAAATGACCTTTATTTATATGAGGTCATCCAACTCTAATTTGTCAACAAGAAAATAAAAGAGGGCTGACCCTGTAATTTGCCTTTTACAACTTAAAATTACAAAATACATAAAGTAATTTCCCCTTTAGGGGTGATGTCATGCCCTAGAAGGGTGACGTAGGCCTCCAAAATGAGATGTTTTGGCTCTTGATGGAGATCGTTGGGCCTCCAAAGGCCACGTGCCTTGCCACCAAGTGCTCTAGTGCATGTCAAGTGTCTCTCTCTCTATCAAACCACATCACATCACCATCAAACCATGAAACCCCATCAAAACCCTAGCCTCCAAGTGACGTCTAGGGCATAGAAGGTGACGTTTTAGGCCTCCCAAGGCCAATGTTGAGGGGCAAGGGGCCATAAAGTGACCATCTCATGGTGTCCTAGTGCCTCTTAAGGCAACGTTCATCCTCCCAAGTGTCCAATGAGAGGGGGCGCATCATCCATCTTGTGGGCTTCATGCCCCTATGAAGGTCCAAGCAACCTTGTGCCTCCATGAAAAAACTTTCACCTGACAAGACCCCAAAGACAAACAAGTACGCCCTCCAAGGGTCCACAAGTCACAAGTATCATGCCAAGTAAGCCATATTTAATAAAAGAACCACCCAAACATGTGCATCAAATCTCCCCTTTTCAAAATAAACAAATGCTCAAAGACCTTATACAACTTGCCAAATTTAAGCATGGAACGTTTGTCATGGCGCCCTATTGGGTAGATCATTCCCCAAGTCAAGGAGTGTTTCCCAAGAAGACCCTCTCTAAGTCATGTAGAAGAGTATGAGGTGGATGGGGGTGTGAATTTTGGGCATGGGGTTTCTTGACATACAAGGGCTCATATTATCTCATTTATGGGTGCCTTTGTAGAGGGTGTGCTGCATCCTTGTTTTCAATGCAACCTTTTTCCAAGCCCTTTTATTTGCCATTAATTGATTAAGGTTCAAACATTGAGTACTATATGCAAGGGAAAGTAAAGAGTACCACAATGCCACTTGAAGCTAGGAACACATTGAGTGCCATGTGCAAGGAAAGTAAAAGACACCGCAAGCGTATTCCCTCAACAAGCGGGACATTTATTAGTTATATGTTTCATTTTACAGGTCCTTGAATTTTGTGGAGAAGCATTTCATTGCTTTCAAGACCATTAGGGCGAGCATCTAGAGGATTAATTTTTGGCTCTTATCATTTGCCAGCTACAAGCTTCTGGGCCTTTATCCCCTTCTTCCCATGAAATGAGGTACAAGCCCTTCTTGGGTCAATATGCCCAAGAACCCAAAAGACGAGGAAATGAAAGGGAAGAGGTATGGAAAGTGATAAGTATGTGCGGGAATGGTACGATGACCCTTCAAGGAGACCCCCTAGTAGCAACCTTTTTCTTGAGGGTGACCCACTTATTAGGACAACATGGTAAAATGAGGCAAAAGGAATAATTTCCAAGCAAACAATTTTAAAATCAAGAAAGGACCCTTTGCAACATGTTCAAATGCTTCAGTTATTAAAATGACACTTACCACGAGACCGGACTTGTTACCTCATGAAGTAAGACATGCTGTCCTTTGTGGGCCAATCTGGTGTGGTGGACGCTGCCGCTGTTGGTCAGTGGCGATGTGTGGTAATGGGAGGGGCTCTGTTTGCTCATCTGGCTCTCGATACTCCATGTCTGCAACTTGCAGGCCTCGAGACATCATCTACTTAGTTATCCCTAGAATGGGGGGTAACAGGGATGATGGTGCACCTAAGGAAAAATACAAAAAAACAAAATAACGTATCACACCTCAAGCTTCGTCCTTCGATCTTGTTGGCTGCTACTTCCTTTGCTGCCCCTTTCTCCCTTCCTTAGATCCTGCCCCTGCACACTTGGATGAAAGTCCTTCTCCACCCAATCAATGAGATCTCACTATCCAACTCTGTGTGTGTCTCCTCCTCTCACCTTAACTGCCTTTTATAATGTTGAATTTACTCAAAATCCAAAACCCTAGATCTCCAAAGTGATCAATGGTTGAGATTAGATCTCATCAACACTTTAGATCAATGGCTAGGCTTTAATTTAATTCACTAATGCCAAATACTTATGCATTTAATTAAATTAAACTCAATTAGTTTTAAGAAGACATTCACTTTAATAATTACTTCAATAAAGTGAATTTCCTAAGCCTTGAGAGGTATTAAGGACGAATTCCACATGTTTGACACAAAACCAATGTAGAAGTACCTGTCCGATGTTACAAACTTCAACACTCCCTCTTAGCGAGGAAGGTACTTCTCGAAAAGCCACCTGGAGTTGGTTCTCCCTCCGATCCTGGCATAATGTCGCACACATCATCCTCACACTGCCATCCCTCTGACCCTATTGGTCAGTTGCTTCTTGAACACTGGAAGTCTCGAAATCAATGACACTACACATTAATGCCCTGAAGTATGGAAAATTCGTTGAAGGCTTGCATTCCCTCAATGTGTTCCTAGGAGACTCAACTTGTTCCCGAGCATCCATCAATGTCATCTCATACCAATTGGGTTTCTTGAAAGAACTGGAAGGGGCTAACTCCCTCTTCCCATCTGATGTTTGACACCCCATACTGGAAGTCTGTGAAATCTGCTCACCCTTCGGAGCCTCTTGCTCCTCGTCCTCTGTCATTGACATCGATCCATGATCCAAGACCCCCTTGGGTCCACCTACAAGCTTGCCCTGCAACCTGTATACCTTGCCCTCTATGACACCAATGTTCACTGTTGTGTTAGGGCTAGCTCCCTCTGAATGTATGATTACTTGTCTGTTCTGGAACAACGCTGCAAAACCCTTGTCCTCCAGAGTTGAGACTGAGAGCAAATTCATCTTAGCTCTGGGACATACAACACATTTGCCACCTCCAGAGAACCTCTTGAATCCAATTGGAACCTGATTGTGCTAACTCCCTCTACACTACACTTGGCATTGGTGCCAAGCTCCACATGTAGATCCGAGCCCGTCTCTGACCAACTGGTGAACAACTTGTGTCCCCGTCATGTGACGAGATGCCCCGCTATCCACGAACTAGGCACTACTGGAAACTGTGCCAAAAAGACAAGAGACTAATAAGAAATCCTTCTCAAACTTCTCAACAAACTCCTTGACTTGAGTTTCTGTAGATGCTGCTACCTGCTGAGTCTTACCCTTCCCTTTCTTCCGTTCAGGACACTATGAATCATAGTGGCCACTCTTGTGGCATGAAAAACATTTGACTTTGCTTAGATCCTTTTTTCCAGCTTGCGGAGTTGACTCTCCACCTGTACTCCCCTTGCTCCTCTTTGCCTGACTAGCAAGGGCTAGATTCTCATCATCACCAATCTATTGGCCTGCTAGAGATTCCTCTCGAATCTCGTCCTAGATGGAATCATCCCACATCCTATCAAATTTGGGAAGTTTCTCTCGTGCTACAATTCCATTGATGAATGGGGCCCATGGCTTAGAGATACCATTCAGGGTCGTCCTCACCAACTCTTCATCTGTCATGACTTCCCCAATAGGTGATAAATGATCATGTACCTAAGTGATCTTGGTGAGATATTTGGTCACTATATCTGGTCATCTTGGTGTCTCTAAGCTTTTCCTTTAACACCATATTCTTGTTTGCATTATTGCTCTGGAAAAGATTTGTTAGAGCTGCAAACATCTCCCTCGCCGACTTCTTCTCATATAGGTGAGGAATCAAATGATCCTTCACCGCATCTAAGATGATCCTCCTGGATTTCACTTCCTTCAACTCATGGGCGGCCAAGTCCTTTAGATCCGTCGGTGGAGTCATGATTGTGTTAGAAAAATTCCACAACCCATTCTCCATGAGAATCAATGTGACCCTCGCCTTCCAAGGTACAAAGTTTGGCACCCTCCAGCCTGTCCTCAAACCTCAAATCGGCTGCGGCCATCTCCAAATCAAAATTTTAACGGGAAATACAAATTGTTGAAAAATGTGCCTTGTCCTTTAGGAATGGTAAACTAAAGAGTTTGTGCTTGGTCCTTCAAGTACCAAAACTGATCTGATCTCCTCTGCTGACTGCTCGTATCCCTGTCTAGAATTCCGCTGCTCACTGTTCGGACTTGATGTACGCTGCCTGGACTAGATAGTCGCTACCTAGATCCTCTGTTGCTGTTGGAACCCTCTTGGCCTGCTCGTGACCTTCCTGGGCCCTTCTGTGGCTGTCACGCCTTGGCGGTTGCTCCCTGTGCCCCTGCGACGGTTGTGGTGACTTGTTGTTGGCTGTCTGCGATGACCTGCAGATGGTGCTCCTCACCTGTCAACTGTGTTGGGGCTGTTTCCTGTGGTGGCTGCCCTGCGGTTGGCGACTACCTCCTGCAACTGCCCCGTGCCAACTTACGCCCGTGGATCCTCCTGTGACCACGCCTCACCACGTCTGCCGCTTGCACTCCTTTCTTCACTGCGTCCGCGTCCGTCCATTGCCTCATACCGCCTCTGCTGCTCGACGATTGCAACTTGTAGCGCTCGCAACCTTGAGTCCCAACATCTTGCTGCGGCCTTCCTCCATGCCCGTGGACTTCTCTCAATGTCCCGATCTCAGCTCCTTGACCGGATCGAGATCCTCCTATGACCTCGCCTCGCCACATTTGCCGCTTGCGCACCTTTCTTCACTGCGTCCGCGTTCGCCCACTGCCTCCTGCCACCTCTGCTGCCCGGTGGCTGCAACTTGCAGCGCCCGTGACTTTGCGTCCCAACGTCTTGCTACGAACTTGCTCCACGCCCGTGGCCTTCTCCCAACGTCTCGATCTCAGCAAGCGACCCTATCTTCCCATCGCCTGTGGCTATTCTGTAGCAATGTACGTGGCCATGCGACTTCTTCCTTTCTCTCTTTTTTTTAAACTCCTATGCAACCTGCAGGAAAAACAATTTCCACTGCAGCAAAAATTAGTATCTGTGTGCAACCTGGCTTCCATTTCAGAGTCTCGACTTAGATACAATGTTAAATTTTCATCAACCTAGCACCCGACAATTGTTTTCCTAGCAAATACCTTGCTGTAATAAATTTATTACGCAGATTTACTGAATAAAAAACACGACTTAGTTTTAACGATTTACAAAATAAATCAGCAGAAGCAAAACAGGAAACCAAACACATTTGCACACATAATTCCTAGGTAAATACCCCCGGAAAAACCCCTAAGGGAAAACTAGCACTGTGATGATTTTATTATGATAAAATTTGGGCTCCCGTCCTGGGATAGTGGCCCACTTAAGGAAAAATACAAAACAACAAAATAACCCATCACACCTCAAGATTTGTCCATTGATCTTGCTGCCCGCTACTTACTTTGTTGCCCCTTGCTCCCTTCCTCGGACCCTGCCCCTGCACACTTGGATGAAAGTCCTTCTCCACTCAATCAATGAGATCTCACTATCTCAATATGTGTGTGTCTCCTCCTCTCACCTTAGCTTGCTTTTATAATGTTGAGTTTACCCTAAATCCAAAACCCTAGATCTCCAAAGTGATCAATGGTCGAGATTCGATCTTACCAACACTTTAGATCAATGGCTAGGATTTAATTTAATTCACAAATACCAAATACTTAGACATTTAATTAAATTAAATTCAATTAATTATAAGAAGTCATTCACTTTAATAATTGTATTAGTAAAGTGAATTTCCTAAGTCTTGAGAGGTATTAAAGACGACTTCCACATGTTAGACATATTGCCGTCCTTATACACACTTGCAAACGTGGACTAAGTCTCGGTCCACTTAGTGTGTCCTCGGAGACACAATGTCTAAGTTCAAGCCCACTGTCACCTCGACTTGACCTTCTTCCGTCTAGGGTTACTCCTAGGGAAGTCCTAGGGAAGTCAAGGCGGTAGACCCTAGTTTCTATGTGAGTTAAAAAGATTAATTCTAGGAGTTAATTTTAATTGTTAGAAGGTCTAGGGGGAATCTAGCCTATATGAAAGTCAACAATGCAAATGCAAACTTTCAATGCAGAAGCAAACCTTTTCCTAAGTCAACTAAGATTAGTGCCTAAGGTTGGGTAATGGGGTCAACTAAGTTAAAGGGGTTAAGCTTTACAAAAGATTACAAAAGAAACTTTACAAGACTTTACAACTTGATATAAAAGAGTCACTTTATACAAGTAAATGAAATAACTATCTACACAAAAAAATATAAAGAATACTAAAGATACAACAACTATTAACAAGATGAAATAGGCAAGCACTAACTAACTTGACTTATTTGTGCAAAGAAAGAAGAGCATTCAAGAGGAGATTACCACAACACAACAAGCCAACACACCCAAACAATGAAGTGCCTCCACAAGATGCGCAACTTCAAGGGGTGGTCTCAATGGCATCAACACTACAATTGCAAGCCCAAACAAGAAGTGCCTCCAAAGGATGCGCAACTTCAAGGGGAACTAGTTAACCATCCACAAGAGCTCAATAAAATTGCATGTTAGATAACTTAAGTGAGATGTTTGCATAAGTTAAAGAGCATTAAACCATCAAAAAATTAATAGATTATACCAAGTTAAGGTGGATTAAGTTTTAGGATTGCTTAAGTTGATTAAGTTAAGATGTGAATCCTAAAACTATGTGTCTTCCCTAGAACTCTCCCCGCTTATACCAAAAGGACTGCTCGATTCTCAAGAAGTGAGGCAAACAAGGCCACACCCTAGCTCCATAGGTCATTCTGGGAACAAAAGTACTCCACAAGGGGGACACCTAGTGCTGTGAGACCATCCCTGATCTAGCACCCCCTCCTTCTTCCTTAGGTTCATTTTTTGATAGCAAAGTTGAAACAGTTGAAGGTGATCTAATTAACTAGATAAGTTGAAGCCTTAAGAATTGTTAAGGTAAATTATGCCTTAAAGATTTATTGAGTTAAGTTGAGTTAAGTGCTTGCAAGTAAAGTGAAATAAATTGCTTAAGCTTGAAAAAGATTTAAGTGATTTAAATTTTTGAAAGCAAAATAAGTGTTTGAAAATAAAGTTATGCTTGAAAAACACAAGTAAAGTTACTATGCCTCCACGGCTTAAGCAATGAAAAGTAAAGAGAGCTTCTACGATCAAAACCATATACAAGCATTATAAACCATAAACCACAACTAAGTTCCTAGCTTTACGATATAGGATGGTTGGCTTTGCCAAACTCTTTCCTAGGTGTAGGCAAATAAACAAAGAAAAACGCAGAAATTTTAAATGCTTTGAGAAATGCAAGCCCTTGGGACTTCCTTGGGCTTGATTTCAAAGAGAATGAGAGAAAGAAAAAAGTGTGTACTTGTTACCCCAACTGGGAGGAGTTTGCTTGACTTTAGATGCCCCAAAATGGGTTGTTCCTCCATGTTTCTGTCACAAATTTGTCAAAAAGTAGCAAGTAAAACTTGCTGGAAAAGCTGTAGAAATCACTAAAAATCTGCAGAAAATTTCTGTTAGTGTAAACCAGAAATTTTAAATGTAAACCTAGCACTATATATTTTTCGTTTTTGGTCTATTTCAGAACACAAATCCACCCATATATAGAAGAATATGAAAAAATAAGCATAACAGGAAATACAAGAGGTTTTAAGTGGGTGAAAAGAAAAATTTCTAGATCTGAAATCTTCACTCAAAACCCTTAGGTAACCTGCAAATCTTGTGAGAAAAACTACAAAATAGAGAGGATGTGAGTAGATCTAGATGGTAAAACAAAATACTTTGTAATACCCAAATAAACACTTCACTCGATCTATGATAATACTACCATAAATCTATCCAAACAAAATACTTTGCTTGGAGTTCCTACTCTAGATCTATAAGCTAAACATACACAAGAAAATAAACAAGAACAAGATCACCTCATTAAGCAATATGGCACCAAGAAGATTCTTCACACCATGTATCCTCCAAAGTTTTTGGTATTAGAAGCAAGCTAGGACAAATACTTGCTCGAGCTTGAGAAAAGAAAGAGAGAGCAAGAAGAATGAGAGAGAAGAGTGGGAGAGAAAGGAGAGGAGAGGAGAGAAATGGGTAGAGTAAGCATGCACTGCGAGATCATGTGTCAAATGAGGAAGGGAAGACTCTTATTTATACTTGGGAGCCAAGAGTGAGCCCTCTTGGATGAGTTGCAAGTGTCACACATCCAAGAGAAATAGACAAAGTCAAGGAAGTGTCACTCTTAGGGTTTTGGTAATGAGTTGGCATGAGTTGGAAGGATTTGACAAGTCAAATGATGAGTTGTGGGGTCTAAGGAGGCGCACCAAGTGATGAAACAAGTCTCCCATTATTATTTTTTTTATTTTTTACTTTTTGGAGACTTTCTAGAAGGGGGGTGCACCTCTCTAGGGAAAGTGACGTTTTTGCTTAATGGCTAGGTGAGGGGGTGAGGTGATGGTTGGAAAATGTTAGGAATGGGTTAGGAAAATGTTTGGGTAAGTTCTACCACTCTTTCTCTAACCAAATTGCTCATTTTACAATTATTTGACAAGTTTGACTTTGTCAATTCCAACAATTAAATTGCTGTCTTAGACTAACTAAGACTCCTCATGGACGAACACCTAGCAAAACTTGTCCAATTGAGCTGAAACTTTCTCCAAGGGTGTAGGGTGTCTCATTCTATTTCTTTTGAGCACAAATACCCCTATCAAAATCCCAAGGATCCAATTTTTACAATTTTTATAAAAAAATATTTAAAATTACCATTAAATGGGTAATTTTAAAAAATAAAAAAAAACTATCTAGACTCGACGGAATTCCGCAAGACTCTAGGAGATGTCTAGCATGGCCATTTACAATATTCCTAGACACTAGCTACCATAGGGCTCGACCATTGGAACGCCTTTCACCACTTTGGAGAATTATCGTGGGAGTGAAAAACTCAAGGGAAATTAATAAAACTGGTTAGGCCAAATTAATAACCCGAGGAAAAAAAACACTCTATGAAAGGAACTCCTCCAATGATGAAGTCCTAGGAAACCGACCTAAACTATGATCCATGCAGACCCATTACATTATAATCCCACGCAGTGGAGCGGAAATTCCAATTACAAAAACACGTGCTGAAGCCAAAATTTCCTTGTAGAACAAACAAGTCTTCAAACTAGTAGCACCATCCGGTACATATCATCATGGCACATGGAGTTGACCCCCTAGTTGAAATAGGTGGTCAACATCTGGTTTTACAGGGGAACGTGTGTTTGATCTTCACTTTGGGGAGGAAAGCACACGAGAATCCAGAATCTACAAAACAGAGTGCTCACCAATACCCAACATAAATATATGTATAAACAAATGAATAAATGAAATGCTGTAAATAATAATTACATAATGAAATAACTATTGTACAACAATTATAAAATGAAACTATGATATAACAAAACATCTAAGTACATAATTACATAATGAATGAAATAATACAAAACTGAAATAAAGGAGGAGGGTTAGAGATACGTTACAACCATCCATGCAATGGATGGAATGAATCCACAAATGCCTGAAACATCCTTTTCCAGGATGACTCACATAAGATCCCTTCCCAAGTCTTATCAACTTGGAATTTTTTGTGAGAAAGAACACCCCAAGAATTATGCTCCTTCCTCTATTCAACCAAACATTTGAGTTTGACAAGCTGTGTAAAATTTTAATACTTTGTTGCACATGACCGTCAAGGTGGAAGGCCAACCAATACTCATAGTGAAATGAAACCGATAAATTGAAGTTGCCTTCCATTGTCCCATTGTTCTGTATGAAGTCATCTTTTGGTTGAGAGGTTGAAAATGAACATGTCAAAGGAACCATTGCATTGTCTTCATCAATGTTGTCAAAGTTCTCCCTTAAAGAGATTGGTTCCTCGGGAGGAGGGTGGGGACTTGAATTATCTAGATATTCAACACTTTCACACTCAAATTTCTTTATCTCCTCAAAATCGGTTACCGGCTCATCCATGGACTCATCCAAAATTTCCCTATGAACTTCCCTATCTTTTTCACTGTTAAGCTCAAGTTCAATAGGGTCCGGGTATTCAATATAAGTCTCATCCTCTGCAAGGCGAGCCTCCATGATCTCTAATTGATCTTCCATGGCCTCAAGCTGCTCATCATGGGAAAACTGCATGTAATGAATAATTACTTTAAGCTCCTCAATGGGATCTGGTGGAGAATCCATCTTTATATCTGAATTGATTGTTCCAATATCTGGAAGATTTTTCTTCTTCCATTTTTCCATAAAAGCATCAACCAATTCATTGTAATTTTCCTCCCGATCATCCCCAAATCTCTCCAAAAAGGCATGCAGCAAGTCTCGTATGGTCTTGAATGTATTATCCTCAAAATCATGAAACCAATCATATATCTCGGAACAAGACTCTAGACAAACAGTTTCATTAGAACATCCTCATAAATAGGTGGATCATACCAATCATCAATTAATTGCCCAAAGGCCTTGACATGAGCGTAAGCATCATCATAATCATGAAAATCAGTCAAATTTTCAACAACATTATCAGATCTGTCATGAGGATAACCAACAATTCCTGAAAAATCAATAGGCTTTAAAAACCGCCCATTACTCATTGAAAAAGAAAAGATTTGGGACCCAAAAGATTACTAAGGATCCAACGAGAAGAAAAACATGCTAACTTCATCCAAAAACCTTTTTAAGCTCAAGGATGATGCAAAACAAGCCGTGAGTTCCTTCTTGAAGAATACTTTGTCAAATTATTTTAAAGTGGAGTTGCCAGATGACCAAGTTTATTTCAAACAAACAAGAGCATCAACCAAAGCAAAAACAAGAAGGAAAACAAAAATTTGTTAGATTATTATGTACAACAAGAGATGGATATCAGTGAGTGCTTCTCCTCCAAGACTTTCACGCTGTCTACAAGGATTGCTCCCTGTAGTATACTTCAAAGAGATTTTCAAAATGGAGTTGCCACTTGGAGAGTAACCAAACAATGAAAAACCAACCGAAGTAAAAAAAATTATTAGGGAGAAAATTTTACAATTTAGTCTTAAAAGAATAAATTAAAATTAAGTCGTTAAGGCCAAGGATAAAAGACTTATCCTCGACAACGGCGCCAAAGATGTTGCCGTCCTTATACACACTTGCAAACGTGGACTAAGTCTTGGTCCACTTAGTGTGTCCTTGGAGACACAATATCTAAGTTCAAGCCCACTGTCACCTCGACTTGAACTTCTTCCGTCTAGGCTTACTCCTAGGGAAGCCAAGGGGGGTAGACCCTAGTTACTATGTGAGTTAAACAGATTAATTCTAGGGGTTAATTTTAATTGTTAGAAGGTCTAGGGGGAATCTTGTAGATTTTCTAAGGTCCTATGAGGCTGCCACCTAAGGTCTGTCCTTGACCTTAGTATGGCTCTAAGTTTCAACTGTGTGGCTGTCTTTTCTTGCTGTTTTAGGACAGCAAACATTCACCCAACTTTCTGCTCAATGTTTAATGGTTAAGTGCTCTTTTAAGGTGCCCTTGCAAGTGTTTTCTTTACTCAATGTTAGCACATGCAATATACATTAAAAAAAATAACACTACCTCTAGATATTTAACTTTAAAATGCTGATCTACACTTCTAAGCATGCATAAATTTGACACAGGTATTTTTGGTCAACATGACCCTGGATAAAACCTCCCCGGGGAAAACCATTTTGGGATATATGTCTATAAATAAGGAGAATAGATGGTGGAATACAGCAAGTACAAAATATAGATGAACCTGTTACAATAGTAGCTTGTCCAAGCTGAAATACAAGTCCAAACTCAGCAGGTGCGCCCTAGCATGGTGTGCCCCTCATAAATGCTACCAAATCCCCCATAACTGCTCCAGATGCAAGCTGTGAGCTCAGAATGGAAAACCCCTCCACAGGAATGAAGCTTTGCTGTGTGGCCTCCCTCTGCAACTGATCCCATTGCAATCTGACAGGTGTAAGTACTCCCCACTGATGATGCGCCCTCCTTCTCAAGTGCACCCTCCTCAGAACTGGAAACTCCCCACTAAATAACTGAGACTCCAAGATAGATGCCTCTCTCCATGAAAGCATGCGCCCTAGCTAGCCTCTCCCAATGCAACAATCCTCATCCTCTTGCCCTTATCCAAGCTCCTTTGGTGAACATACAAGTGAATGAGCTCTCATTTTTCCCCTTGCACCATCCTTTAGGAAGCATAAGGAAACCTAAAAGATGGATGGATGAGATCATCTCACATATATCTCAACTCAAAATCCACTTTACTTAAGTTTCCATAGCTTCCTTAATTTTCACTTTATGTCTATTAATTCACCCACTTTGTGAATTAATTGTCACTTTAGGCTAAAATGACCAAATTTCACTTTTGACTTAAATCTCCTAAGTCAAGGTGAAATTAGACACAAAGTACATAGTACAAGGGTAATAGTCTCTCCTTTTGTGCTTAAAGACTCATAAGCACATGGGGACCACTTTCCAAGGTACCCAAATCTCAACACTCCCTCTTACCGAGGAAAGTGCTCGTCACCACCAATCTCGTCCCTGCAGAGGACATGGTTGCCTCTTGGCATATACTTGGCGAGTATGGCTGTACCCTGATCACTGAAAGTGGACTCTGTCACAGATCTACTCAATCTACGTGATCTATAAATGAAACTGACTCTGCATCTATCCAAGATCACCTAGATCTCGACATCACGCCAAAGATCTCCACCTTGGTCTCCCACCAAGGATTTCCACCTACTCTTGGCATCTCACCAAGAGTCACTCTCTTGGCATCTCACCAAGAGTCTCCCCCTCTTGGTATCTCACCAAGAGTCATCAACTTGGCCTCTCGCCAAGT
>ML805134.1:34799-51598 GCA_009831015.1 Picea engelmannii | reverse complement strand
GTCAGTTAGCATCATGCTAACATTCACTCATGGGGGTGTACCTATGGTGAACAACCTTGGTTGAGAATAGTCTCCCTCGTTGAGAGGGAGTGTTGATGTTTGGACAACATTGGGAATACATTCTTCCATATATATATATATATGACATAATATTTATAATACAACGTATAAATATACTTAGTAAATAAATAGTTACTCATTATCCAAATGACACATCCTTTCATGGATGGTCACCATATGTTCTATATATATGAAACTCTCATCATTGTAATAACATCAATTTAATATAAGCATTTTCTATTGTACTCGTGTCTCTGTGCATGGTTATTCTTCTTGTGATATTGGTTATTACTGCTGCTATTGTTCATGGTTTATGCTTCAGTTCAAGTAAATTTATAAAGTAACTGAATGTAATTGAACAACATTAAAATCCAACACCATATTCATTCTGATTGCTGATTGACAGAGATCATAGGGTAAGTGATTTAGGTTCCATCATGGCAATCTCAGCCTTAACTATATTCCCGTGGCATATCCTTGACTATGCTGTTAACTATCTGGATATGGTCAACCTCATAAGACTAATTGTAGTGTAGAATTAGTGTGGATAGCGCATATGTTGAGGAGAATGTTTTTCTTTTCCCACCCTTTGCAAATAATGGTTTTGTCCCAGTTTCTCTCTTAACACATGCTTTGGTTCTGAATGTCTTATCAAGTATCACTATTTTCTGCTATTACTTTGCAGTAAACACATTTCTCAAAAAAAATGCCATTCTTCATAGGCCAGTGGGTCATAATAACAAGGAAAAATATATAAATTAGGAGACACAGCATTAGCTAATGTGCACATTTTAACATTTTAAGCAGATTCAATGTGCTGATTTGAGAAGCTGGAACATAAAATTGATCCTAATTGGAAAACTGAATTTCATATGATTTTTCTTTGACTTCTCTAACTTATCTGAAGTAAGGAGATATGATTATTTTCCCCTTGTAAATCCAGGTACGCACGGTTATGGTTGAAAACATAGAAAAAATCCTAGAAAGAGGGGACAGAATTGAACTTCTGGTTGATAAAACATCAACTATTCAGGACAACTCATTTCATTTCAAGAAGCAGTCCAGGCGACTTCGGCAAGCACTTTGGATGAAGAATGCAAAGCTTTTGTAAGTACTATTCTTTTCATCCTTCCATTCTGTACATTGGATGTGTAGTTTCTTGTTGCATTCTAATTAGTGGTTTCATGGAATTCACAGTTAATAGTCTTATATTGGGGCTAAATTAACATCTTTTTCCTAGATTGAATGTTCTATTTTTATTCTTTGTCCAGGGCATCATTGACTTGCTTGATTGTTGTGCTCCTGTATATCATAATTGCTTTGTGTTGTGGTGGTATAACTCTTCCATCTTGTCGATCATGACTTTCACAAATCTTGGCCATGGAACTTTTGGATGATGTTCCGTTTATCCACCTGTCTTTCAAGGCTGTCTATGAAAACATCATCAATTGTGTGCCAGACCCAATCTACAGCTTATGATGGTGTAAAAGGCTGTTTTCTTGGAGATCAGTTAGACTGATGTGATGAAATTTTGCTCAAGAATCTCAGGCTACTTGAAAGTCTTGAATTTGTGGAGGAAGGCTTTTGTATTTGTGAGAGATATTTTCCTCTAGATTATTTGTATGTGTTATTTGTAACCTCTGCTGTTTTGCAGATTAGTATAGTGCACAAGGTATTAATACTGCATGCTCTTCTGGTTCATGGATTAACCCATGGATCTAATTTTAATGGCATTAATAAACAACAATTTGCTCAATTTGTATGATTTAAATGGACAACACGTTCCGATAAATTGATCGAGTGTAATATCTTATTTGAAGGCAATTCTGTAGCTAGAGGCCCCATATTCATTGTGTTTATCACTGCCAAGAGCACTGTATCAAAGTTCAAACCTACTGGAAATTATTTGCAATTACCATTGGCCTATTGAGAGGCAGCAATTTGTTCTAGTATCAAATTTATTTATTGAATTTTTATATGATATATTTGTTTCCTACAAGTACATGAACACATGTCAGGTTAAGAAGAAACTCTATATGCTAATATGTTATGATAAAGGCAGAGATTGATTATGAAAGAATGATCGGGATATTCAGCACTGTTACGTATCCCAAAACATCTTGGTGAGTAGTCATATGACTGTAATGTGGCAGATTAATTATGTATTCCTATTATGCAAATTGTTCCTTATCTTGTGAATTATGTTTGAGGAATCTAAATTGACAGGAGGAAAGTTAAAATTTGCAGTACTATTTTGGCATATTCCTTGATGAGGTCCTCCTAACGAGTTTATTTAAATGGTTCAGGATGAGACATTTTTGTCAGCTGATTATGGAATGTCCTTGGTGACTTTGTAATTGTGCCGAGAGGTGATTTCCACAGCACAGTAGAGGGGCGATGTGTCATGTCTGTTCGTAGCACTAATGTGGCATATGTTGTCCAAAAATATCACTTTAATAAAATAAAAATAATAGAATAAATACACAGGGTCAATGTATTACTATCAATAAAATCTGACAAAACTATACATATATAAATACCAAAAGTATCACTTTAATAAAATAAAAATAATAGAATAAATACACAGGGTCAATGTATTACTATCAATAAAATCTGACAAAACTATACATATATAAATACCAGCCTAGATCCATCTTAACCATGGACCTATCAAGTGCTGAGAGGGATCAAATCCCATGAGGTGCAAACTTTTTGATCCCTTTCGCCACTCGATAGATCTGGGATTAAGATGGAGCTATGCTGGTTAGTATAAATGATAGTTAGCTTCCTAATTTGGTCTGTGAGTTTTACGAGGGATCAAATCCTTTGAGGTGTAAACCTTTTGATCCATCCCGACGCTTGATAGATGGATCTATGCTGGTTAATATAAAATGATAGTTTGACTTACTAATTCGGCGTGAGATATACGATGATTTTTTTTTTTAGTTTTGGATCTGTGCAGTCATGAATATGAAAATAATTTGAGGATCAATTGATGTTGTAAAGGGCAAGTTATGTTTTAGTAAATGCCAATGTTATCAGAACTGGTCTAGAACCTGCTAAATTGGCTTGTTGGATCAGTTCCGAGAGGTTTTCAAGCGGAACCAGTCCATTAAATCAGAAATGGCTGGTTCCACATGAAAATGGTTTTTCCAATATGAACCGGCTGATTCTGTATAGTTTGGAAGGGGTGTGTGGGCCTGCCAAATTCACTTTAAAAATGAAAAAAAACTAAAACATAAAACCTTAAACCTAATTCTAAACCCTTATTTGCTATATACATTAGAAAACTTTGCATGTGTTTGATGGTTTGGATTCACATGGATGTACATGAATGATTTTTATTTTTATTTTTATGTATTTTTTGGTTATCGATTTTTGTTTCCGAGTTTCATTGGTTCCAGTTTTTAGGGTCAACTAGTTTGGTAATCGGTCCAGTTTTAATAACATTAGCTAGTGCTTTTAACTTCATGGAGCTAGTGCATCCCAAAGTTCCCTTTGAAGTCTTTACTTTGGTGAGAATGCTTTGAATGCATTTAAAATGGTATGATATTATAGGACTCGAGTTTTGTTATGTTGGATTCTAGGCATGGCAGTTTGTTTTGTTTGGGAATTCTTTTTCCATTGATAGAGGTGAGGTTTATATATTTAAGTTCTTTGAGTTATAGTGTTCTTGTTATTGTATGAGGCTTATCTATTTAAATTCTTGTATTATAATGTTATGGTGTATCATAGTATCGAATGTTAGTAAAACATAGTTGGCATGGATCCTTTGATGACATTGCTCTTCTTAGACACTCATAGAGTATCCTCTTTGTCATTGACGGCATCAAACTTTTGACATTATCTGTGTTTTTTTGAATTTGATTGTATAAAAATCCAATGTCATTTGTAACCTCAAGTGTTTTTACTTGAAAGAAGCAGGTTTCTTTTGAATTGGAAAAAGATGATGACCCAAAGTTCTCAGATATGGATAATCTGGTAATATCATCAACAATTCTAATTGCTAGGATATTCTTGATTACAATTTAGTGAGGTGAAAAATCTATTGTTTTACCTTCACCTGAATGAATGAGTTGATATATTGTATAGAAGATTGTAGGAGAGACTTGGAACACATAAATACATCATTAAAATGACCATCATCTAGTTGAACTGTTTCAGACCTTACAACACTAAGAGATCTATCATCACCAACAAATATTTGTTTGGTGTTGTATTAATTAAAATCATAAAAAATGGCTTTATCTTTAGCCATATGATAAGATGCTCCAGAATCAATAAGCCACTCATTAGAAGAAGTAGATGTTGCATTGAAGGAAAAATTAGAAGTAGAAATTGCATGTTCATGAGAAGAAGAAGAAGAATCAAGATTGATGTTGTGCTTATTCATTGCTGCATCTAAGGCCTCTATCTTTTTAAAACATTTAGACTCTAGATGACTATCTCGTCTACAAAAATTGCAATGTTTCTTAGTGTTCTGACTTTTTGATTTTGTTCCTTTGTCACCATTGGGAGTAGGAACTAGCTTAAGAGGGTTCAAGACCCTTGTTTTCCTTCTTGTTGGGAGAATGCTGCTTCTTTAGATGCTTGTATTTATCCTTATGTTGGGCCATTAAGGCTTTGTTAGATGTACCTGCAGTGCTAATCACTCTAAAATGCAATAGCTTATCTTGTTCTTTAATCAAATAATCACAAAAAACTTAAAGAGAGTGTGGTGTGTATGCAACCCCTAGAGCTTCTTGGGTGGAGTGAAAAGTAGATACAAAAATAGAATATGCACTACCAATCTTAACAAGAATAACATATATCAATTGGTCATCATTTTTTTTCTATTTTCCAATCTTCAAGTAAAAGTCCGCGTGTTTTGAACTTACATAATTTTCAATGCCAGATAAATCACTGGGATTTAAAGTAATCAATTGGTTTTCAAGTTGGTGGGTTCAAATCTCATTGTGTTTACCAAATATGGTTTTCAACTTTTCCCAAAGCGTCATTTGGTTTGTCAACTTCTTGAAGGTGAAACCATAAGTCACTAGAGATGGACATTCTGATTAATCCACGTGCTTTGTTATTATCCCATTTGGCTTTATTTGAGGAATTAGTAGAGAGTTGTTTTCTTTTTCTTTTTTTCTTTTGTTTCGAAGGTAATTTACTTCATAGGATATCCTCCACATGATATTTCCATGATATGTAGTTTGAATTGGTAAGAAAAAGATAATTTGATTAGCCATATTCTGATATGCAGGTAATATGGCTTCAAAAGAAAAAATTCACTGTTTGGATGGAAAGCTCTTGGAAATATAGACAATTAGAAAAATGACATTGAAAATGGACTTTTGATGTCAACGTTATGCTATTTTTAAGAAAGAAATAAAATGTAAGCAAAGTGCCATGTGGTAGGTAGAGGTTGGTCCACGTGGCGATGGATGCATAATGAGGTAGTTGAGTAAAATATGTTTTCATTTCTTTTCTAACTTTCTCTATAAGTTCACTTTTACGAATAAGTTATTTTTACATTAAGTGACCCAATTACAATAAAGTTACTTCATAAGTTAAAGTTGCTTGCAAAAAATAATTTAAAAGAACATTAAAGTTGCTTTATAGTAATTCAATTTAATAATTTGCTATGTGATAACTTAAAGTTGCATGATTGTTTTCAAAAAGTAACCCAATGAAAAGAAAGATTTGAACTCAAGGCCTATTATTTAATAAAGTTAATTTCAATCAAATGAGTTAATGCAAAATATATAACAAATGTTATCAATGATGCTGCATATTTTATTGATTCTTTTTTAAACTTTTTGCCTCGAAGTGCATGCTTACCCCAAAACCCTTGTTTTCACTTGCAAAAACTTCAATTTAGTCGCACACAGACAAAAAAGAAATTAAAAAAAAAATAAGACTTCACAAGATTGAGGTTAGATTTCGGTTAGCCTACTCAAAAAATGTAAGTTTTCTTTTCTTTTGTTTTTGATTTGTTGAAATTGCATAAACCATAGATCAAATAGCATACACAAAAAATAAAACACTTTTGATTTGTTTATGGTTTATTGAGATTGTGCAAAATGCATGACAAAGAGCATACACGAGCCCAAAATTGTAGTGAATCAAAAATATAAACAAAATATCAAAATATTAACACTATAAATAAAACCATGATGCAACTTTATATCTCTGGATCTAACAAAAATCGTTGTATCTTGGGAAAACAAAAACCTTTTCTGGTGAAATGAATAGTGCTTCCAATTGAAAACAACACTTCATATACAATGGAATAACTCGATTAGCCCAAAAATACACAAATAACAGAATCTAG
Organism: Picea engelmannii; assembly: GCA_009831015.1. NCBI lineage: Eukaryota > Viridiplantae > Streptophyta > Pinopsida > Pinales > Pinaceae > Picea > Picea engelmannii. Next base: position 45,219 of record ML805134.1, on the reverse strand, counting down.
GAAGCTTTTGATGCATGCAACGACATAGGTTCATGATCTTGATCAACAATGGGAGTGGGTATTGATATGGGCTCTGATACCTTTTCGATAAACAAGGTATTCCACACGCGTTGAACACCTTAAACAACCACTTACACAAACATATCAAAGATGAATACACCAATGTATTATGTGGTTAAAACCCTCAAAGAAAGAAATATTCCACGATCCCAACCAACATGACCACTTGAGACAATATATTAATGCAACATATATTTAATTTTTTTTTTTAATATGAGTTTCTTATAATCAATCATTAACAAATGATTCTCCATGATCTTAAGAAAGAGATCATGGACCAATCAAGTTTTAAGCCATTGATCAAAATAGCCATTAGTATTGAGGAAAATACGGACCCTCAGATAACTTTATGTCTATAACATATCATGACTGTCGAATTACATAACTACAAATGCATACCAATGAAACACACTAAATAAACACACTTTACTTAAAAACACATTATAACAAATTGATCTTAACTAAATTCTAAGTGTCTAAATATATTAACACTAGAGTCTAAATCTAATTTGAGGAAATCCAACAAATATATTTTTTACAATCACTTTATTTTCCTCACAAATCACCATTAATTTGTAGTGCTAACCTTTTTCTATTTAGATACAATTTTTCTTAAAACCCTTTAATCTTGCCCTTATTTACCAACCATAAACACTCCCACATCATCCAAACACCAAACTTGAGTTTATTTTTTTAATCAAAATTAGTTTTTTAACTATCAAAATAGCTAAATGTACAATGCTATATATAAGAAAAAGGCATGCTTGCCTGCTTCAGTGAGCCTTAGACCTTTAGGACACTTATATGCAATGATTGGTAGATTAAATGAAAAATGTGCCCATAATAGAAAAAAATTATGTTATTATGGCCAATGACCTCCAAAATTCAAAAGCCACTAAAGTATGAACAAAATATAACGACTCTTTGCTCCAATGTGCCCTCAATATAATGTAGAAATGAAATATATAGAAATAATTCAATACAATGTAAGTCACCCAATAGATGAATGATGATGATAATGGTGATGATAATGATGATGGTGATTAACTTCCACTGAGATCGAATTGGTGTAGTAATGAAAGAGTAAATAGAGAAAAACAAGTGACTCAAGTCTCAAAGGTCAAACACTTAATATTCGAATCCATCTTTTGTCAATAACTCAAATATTGAGATATTCTAACTATTATCCAATCTTCAAGGTGGAAAGAATATTGAGATATTCTAACTATTATCCAATCTTCAAGGTATAAATATTTAATATAGGATATTTATTTGATTTCACTTTGGTTGGTGTGGCACTCCAACTATATTGCTACAACCCTTGGCTGATGTGGAGATTATAGAATAAACGCTCTTCATGTCCATTCTCATGTGAACCATGTTTAAATAACTTTTGCAACAATGCCTTTTCAAAGGTCCCTTCATAAGGCAAGGGCTAATTGATAGTATACTGTAAGCTATTTTAGGAACCAATCAAATTGGGAAGATGATCAAGCTTCATGATCACCTTTTTACTTACTTTTGGAATTCTAAGATGGTGATAAATTTGGAGAAACAAACACAATTAGTGTATCATAATGATTTCTATGTAAAAATATTTTTATGCATTGCTTAATTGCATTCTTTTCAAATAAAATAAAATGTGTCATTTAGATGAATTGATAAGCACAAAATCAAGGGCCCAATAAAAAGGTGTTTTCTAATGACACTTCAAATTGGAGCACATAATTTGGAATTCTAAAAAGTGGTAGTTCCAAAGCTACCCAACCTTTGGACACCTTTAGAGGTGTAGAAATGACTTTTATTTAGTGTTAAAGGGGCAAGAAGAGGGATGATGTACATCTTAACAAGTTGGGAGGCTGAGTTCTAAAACTTGTTGAATTAATGACCAAACAAAGAGTACATTTTTGGTTTTTGATCATAACTCAGAGTTTTGTTTAGGTGAAACAACTAGGAAAACCCTTGAAAACTTAAGTTCATGTACTTGTTCAACCTATCTCCTATGGTAGCTTGCTCATCTATACCACTGTATTCACTATGAGATTCACATTGCTTGAAAAATACATGACTTTGCTTGGACCTGCAATTGGTTTGGAGAGTGGTAATGGTGCCCAAGACTCTCCAAATGCTTACTCCAAAAGTTTATTACGAGGTAATGACCTAATTCCTAATATTGATTTTTCTGAGTATGAATATGATCGTTTATGTAATAAATGTCATGTGGGCTCCATTATGGTTTACATTGTAGAGAGGGTGCATTTTGATGTAGTGCTTCAAGGATGGATTAGGGAGGTGTGGTAGTCACAAGGTCGACATTGCACCCATACCCATAATTTGACCATTTTTTTTTTTTAATTAATTTGATGACTTGGTCCATGCAATGGAAATTTTGCATGGAGGCCTCTAGGCTTGCAAGAATACCCTAGTTTTTTTGGCCCTGTTTCATGACATTTCCTCTTTTAAAGCCTCTTAGTGGTGTTTCATGGTATAAATTGCATTTCTCATCACCTTGATGCAATTTTGGCCAACCCTAGAGCATATCTTTGCCCCTTTAGGGAGATTCACATATCATGAACATAAACAAATCTTCAATCCTAGACCCTAAAGTTGAGTTTGTATTAAGTTCAACCTTTCGAAGGACCTCAAGGAAGTTGTGCTTATACATGTAGGGGATAGTGTTCATTGACCATTGGTTTGATATGGCAATCTTTCTAACACTTTTTTTTGGTCTCAATGCTTGCATCACTCAATCTATCACTGCTCATTCATGTCTTAGGTTGATCCTACAACAACCCAACACACACAAGTCACCCAAAACCTAAAGCTTATATTGATTCCTCAACTAGTTCCAAGTCTAAATACCAACACCTAAAGCTTCGATTGAAGTCTCAAGTATCTCAAAGTATTTAGATTAAAGATTTTGGGACCACCCTAAAATATTTAAACAAGCCTCATCAAGTAGACTTTGCTCTCCTTTAACCTCGTGTAATTGTGTTTGATTGAGGATTGTAAGTTGTTGGTTGAAAACATTTGAATGGACAATGGCATGCTTTCATGTGGTCATGTTAATTTCATGTCAAAATGCATCGTAGACGAGGATTGATTTTTAATCCTTTGCTTCTTTCACTTTCCTTCTATTATGTGCTTTGATTAATTAGATTGAGGGGCTCTAACTTGTTGAAGGTTCTTATGTAGCTTCGTCATGAGAGTGAGGAAGAGAAATCACTGCTTCATTACAATATTGATGTAAACACAAGCATGCAATGGTGATGAGTATGAAAGCAACTGCGTGAGTGCATGATCACTAATTTACATGTGTGCATAAAGTGAGTTGCGAAGAAGACACGCATAAGTGAAGAGTGGATGCATCTCAATTATATTGGGTTGTGTTGGCAACACAATGATAAATTTTAATGATTTGTACCTTTGTGCATCTAGTTTGATGGGTACAATGTTCCAATGAAGGCATTGTTATCCCCATTTTGTGTATAACTAAGGAGATTATGTCTCGAGGCCCTCAGGTTGCAGATATGGAGTGCTGAGAGACTACATGACCAACAATACCCTTTTTCATAGTTGGAGACCCTTCTCACCACCACAGAAGTCACATATTTCCAGATGGCATCCACCACATCAGATGGCTTCCGGAAGGCAGTGGGCCTTGCTCCATGAGGTACAAGTTAGTCTTATGGTGAGCATCATTTCAATATTTAATCCATTTGAGTATGTTGTATCTTAGATTGCTCTAGATTTCATGATATATGCTTGGACATTATGACTTTTGCCCTGCTTCACCTTGGTGGTTGACATTGTGCCCTAGTAAGTGGTCTTCCTTGGGGATGGGTTTGCCATTAGGAACTCCATTGAAGAGCCATCGTACCATTCCTGACCATACTTACCACTTTCCATCACTATTTGTCCCCATTTCCTTATCTCTTGGGATTTTAGGGTGTATTGACCCAAGAAGGGGTTGTCCCTCATTCTATGGGAAGAAGGGGTTGAAGGTCCAGAGGGATTGATGTTGGGTAAATTATAAAAGCCTCTAGAGGGATTGATGTTGGGTAAAATATAAAATCCTATCTATGAAACTTCTAGATGCTTCGCCCAGGGATCACCCAAGAAAGCAATGAAACACTTATCTTTGAGTAAAGGGGGACCCACAATAAAATATGATTAAAAATGATTAAAAGGTTAGTTGGAGGATAAGAGGTCTCATCACAAGCCGACCTATCATGTCCATGAATATCTAGTGGTATGAAATTACCATCATATGGTCACCAATCCAGGGTAATGGCTCTTAGTTGCATGGCTGAGAGAAAGGGGGTCTCATAATGAGCCAACCTTCTCATTTCCACTATGTGTTTGTGGGTGACACTGCGATTATCTGGACACCACTCCAGGGCAGTGGCCTTCAACCTTTCCTTAAATTTATGAAAGAATGAAATAATGGAAAAATAATGGGCTTGGAAAAAGTGCATTGCGGACAAAGGTACCACAAACCCTCTACAAAGGCACCCATGAATGAGACACTACAACCTCTTGTATGTCACGAGCCCTATGCCCATTGAGTCTTGACCCCAACCACTTCGCCCACTTTACATGGATTAGAGATGGATATATTGGAGACTCTCCTCGATCTAGGGCAAGATCTACCCAATAGGACACCTCGTTAACCCTCCCATATTTAAGCTTGACAAGTCGTATAATGTCTTTGATAAATTAATTATTTGATATATTGATATTTGATGCACATGCTTAGGTGGCTCATTTATTGATTGGATTCAATTATCATGATGTTATTATTTGAGATCCTTGGAGGGCATGCTTATTTGTCTTTGCAGGACCTAGTTGGTGGACAATTTTGGAAGAACAAGCCTAGCTTGGGCTTCCATGGTGCTTGAAGCCCACATGTGGATGTCAAGGGCCCACATGCCAGATGAGAAAGATCAAACTTGGAAGGCCTTAAACATTACTTGGTTGACATAACCTAGCCCCCACATGCCAAACGTTTTTCCTAAGAGAGACAAAACATCTCTTCTAGAGGCATGACATCACCTAGTGGGGTTAGGGTTTGGTGGTGTGGTTGATGCATTAGCACTTGGACGTTTTGAGGAGAATTGGGATTTGACCATGAATGAAACAAATTGGATACTTGAAATGTGGCTTTGGTAGACACCCTACTCCTACACCAACGATTTTCTCCTAGTGCCAAAATGTCCCCTAAAGGGGTGACGTCCTTCTAAAACTAGGGTTTTCTTATGTGCAAAAGTGAATTTTTAATGAATTGTTTAATATTAATTTGTTAAGGGGGAAAGATTAGGGTTGTTGACCCCTAGTCTTGTGGTTTACCCCTAAATATGTGGACAAGTTACCTTGGTGACATTTTGTATAAATAAGAGATCATAAGATCTCATTTTAACATAATTCTCCCTCTTGTGAGAAGAACTTGGTCTGAAATTTTCTCTACCTTTGGAAAATTGTCTCTCTTGTGCTCTTGTTTATGGTTATCTCTTGATGTATGGTTGATGGAAGTGATGCACTAGCCTTGGAAGGCTTCTCTCTTGCTGTTGTGGTGGATTATCTTAGCATTTTCCTTGAATTGGTATGGTCTTTAGTTTCATGCTATCATTTGTTTCAAGTCAAGGTTATTGTGCTAGGAGCTAGGTGGGAAGTATAAGGGCATACACCCCCACCATAGTCTCCATCATTTTATGCTACATGTTATTGGTTAAACAAAGTTTTTCTAAGAGAAGTATAAGGGTATACACCCTCTTAGCTTGAACCCTAGCTAGAGAAAATTTCCTTGGGGAGTAAGAGGATTTACACCCCCAAGGAGGTATCTTCTCTATGTATTTATTTTCATGACTCGATTAACCCAATTATTAAGAGAACTAGTCATTTATTTATTGCATTGGAGAAAAAAAATTATTTCCTTGGAAAACATGATTTTACAAGTTTTAAGTCTCTCTCTTTGGGGAAGTGTTCCTTGAGCCTTTGGCTCTCTTGCCTCATTGAGACATTCCATTTCAACCACTACAAGTTTCTTCTGAGTCACTAACCTACAACCATTAGGGATGAACTAAACCTAGGTAACTAACCCTAACTAGTTCCTAAACTAACCCTAGACTAGGCGTAAATTTGTCCCTTAACCTTCTACTAACCTAGGTGCATCCTTTGAGCCATTTACAAGTGATTTGTGTTGGATAATTTTGATGATATAGGGCTTGTTTTTCTACAGCCACAAGGATGATAACTTGACCGCAGAAACCCTAATATAAAACCACTTATAACTTGTGCTTTAACCATCAAAATTTGCTAAAAGCTTGCCAACTTGTTCTATTTGGTTTAAGGCAATTATTGGGTGGTTTCTTTACAGATTTCATTGGCTAATTTTACTGTTGTTGTAACAATTTTCCTACAACCATGAGGCTGATAATATCTTTGCAGTAGGCTTTTTTTTTCCAGCCTTTCTATTTGTGCTAAAGTTGCTGCTTAATCATTGGTGAGTTGAGCTAGGCTTCCACTAGCTTTATCTCTTGTTTATTTATCACATAGTTAGCACTTATTTTTAAGTCCTTGTCATCTTTATTTAGCTTATATATATCATTTATTGTTGCTGCAAATCAGGGACAACAAGCTTAACTTGCTTTTCCAACTAACATATTACACTATATGCTTGGTTTTCCTTGTGTCTTGAGCAAGTATTCACACTTGGAAGGTCACTCAAATTACTTGGAAACCATTGGAACTTCCAAATACTTCATTCCAATCCTTCCACATCATTTATATTTGACCTCTAGGGACTTCATCTCCATTGTCCTCCATCTTCGCCTCATTCCCCCTAGGGCCACCGAGATTCCCCTCTTGAGGTGACTATCTCACCTTTAAAGTGACCAAGACAACTACCTAAGGTGACAGTGGGCAGGATAGCTCTTACTTGTCTCCATTTAGTGGTTGGGTCAGGAATTTCCCAACCTACAAAATGTGTGATAACATTTTGGCGCTGTTGGCGGGGAGGATTTTGAATCCTCTTCGTATCCCTAACGACACTTTGGCGAGCTATCCAAAATTTTTTCCCTTAGCTTTCCTGGCGACTCCATGCAAGGGATGTTCCCTTACCACCTTCCTTGATGAGATCATCTTGAAGCTCATCTGGCGACTCTACCTTCCCAGAAACCTTTTTTTCCCAAACCTTTCCCTCTTGGGAGGTTCAAGCCTTCTAAGGTTTACCAAAGAAGGTCTCCTCTCAAGTATTCTGTTGTTAAAACCATTTTTCATAATACCCTTCCTCTTGCTCCAATGGATCACTCTTAGGAAAAATACCTCTATAAACCTCTTAACATGGCCAATATCCAAGGATACCCTAATACAATTCCAAAGGAAGTCAACAAGTGGTTGCAAAAGTTCCCATGAAACAATGTGATAACCACTGAGGATCATCTTTATGTCATGGTTCGAGACATGGACAATGCATGTATTGAGGATGAAGATGTGGCCATGAAATTATTTGCCTCATCATTGATTGAAGAAGTCCTTGATTGTTTTAGAGGACTCCTTGAAAATCATTTCACATCTTACAATGCTTTTTCCAACTCTTTCAAGAATAGATGGTCAACAAAGGCAGATGGTGGGACACTTGGGGCTCGATTTAATCAGATAAAGAAAAAGTAGAATGAGACGATAAAGGAATTCAATACCAGGTTTGACAAGTTGTACAATCAAATTCCAACAGATTTCCATCCTACAACATCATTGGTTCATCTCCTTTACATGAATTATTTTGAAGGGAAGTTTCGATTCATTCTCAAAGACAAAAAGCCCACATCATTAGCACTAGCCAAAGAGTACAGTTCCAATATTGAAGAAAATCTCCTTGATTCAAGGGTGGAACCTTTTCACTACCCTCATGTTAGAGCAAAAGCAACGACTAAGGTTTCCAACAACAATGCTCCTGATTCGATTTCTCTCTTAACTCAAAAGACAGACCAGATGAGCACTGAGTTTATCCAGGTGCAGAATCAACTTATGAGCTATATGAATACATTGGAAAGAAATCAATATGCTCTCATAACTCATTTTTCCAGACAACAAAGAGAGGCCACAGGTTGGAAACCAAGACCTAAACAAGAGGAAAATGCCCCAAATACTTTGAAACCAGTTGGGACAGTTGATGTAGAATCTTGGTGCCTCCTGTGCCAAGAACCCCATAGGGAAGATGAATGCCCTCGACGGGACAAAGATGTTGGTTGTTGAGCCTGATTATCTTCCTGATTTAGAGGTATTTGTTTTCAGCCGTGTTTATACCCCATGAAGACTGTACACCCCTCCACACAGGGGGGTTGCAGGGGGGAATTACCCCCCCGTGGGGTATGGGGGTCAACAGGGGTTCGGGGGCGAAGCCCTCGAAGGAAAAATTGCCTTGTAAAATATTGTAATTTCATACTCAATCTAGACTGTTCATTATAAGGTCACAGATACGATGATAGAAGTTATTTTAGGGGTTTTTTCCCTAGAAGGAAACCCTATTTTTTATGAGGGAATTGTATTGCGGATGTGTATGTGTGTGATTATTGTATTCTGAGAGAGGAGACTGTGAGAGAAAGAAGAGGAAGTTACAACAAGTATGCTGTAGGTTGTATCCCTTCATTTTTCCTGATAATAAAAAGGAAGGACCTAGAAATTTCTTTGGTGGACGTAGACCACACTGGGTGAACCCCATATATCTGTGTCTCTATTGTATTGTGTATCTTCTGTATTTTATTTCCGCATTCGTCTTATTTTATTTCTCCATGTTCATTTTTTTCTAAAAACTGGCATCAGAGCGAAAGGTAAGTCATAGGAAAAGAGGGTTCCTGGTTCGAGTGGGAGCAATGGTGGAAGATGGAAAGTTTAGGGTCGAGAAATTTAATGGCCAAAACTACCAGTTATGGAAAATGCAGATGGAAGATTATTTATATCAGAAGTATCTATTCCTACCATTGGGTGGAATAGAAAAGAATTCAACGACCATGAAGGACGAAGAATGGGAGGTTCTTAAAAGAAAGGCACTGTGAATGATACGACTAAGACTAGCAACATCGATGGCTTTCAATATTTCAAAAGAAAAGAGAATGAAGGAGATGATGGACGCATTGGATAAACTGTATGAAAACCCTCGGCATCCAATGAGGTATTTCTAATGAAGAGATTATTTAATATGAAGATGTTAGAAGGTGGATCTATTGTAGATCATTTAAATGAATTTAATATGGTTACTAATTAGCTAAGTTTTGTAAAAGTGGAATTTGATGATGAGGTCAGGGCTCTTCTAATCTTGTGCTCATTGCCAGAAAGCTGGAATGGCTTGGTCATGGCTGTAAGTAACTCTGTCTCTAGTTCAAACACTCTAAAATTTGATGATGTTGTTGGTGTTATCCTTAGCGAGGAAATGAGATGGAAAATCACAGGTGAGACATCAGGTAATGCGTTAACTGTGGAGAACAAGGGTGTTGGATTACTGAGAGGGGGGGGTTGAATCAGTAATATATATTTTTAATCCTTTTTAACCACAATATGCAAGTGTTAATTCTCTTTGTGATCAATATAACATTATCATCCAATAAGTGCAGAGTAAATAAACCATGAACAAATGAACAATCATACACATACACAATACACTAATATTTTTATGTGGAAACCCAATGCGGGAGAAAACCACGAAATTATTTTTCTTATATGTCTTTAAGAATTACATTCATTGGAAGCACCAACTTCCTTTGTTCTCCAGCTGCAACTAGAAGGAGGCTCCGACCCCCTATATTTTTTCAGGCTACAACCCGAGGGAAGCTACAACTCCCCAATTCTATGGCTACAAACAGAAGGAAGCTACAACTAGAAGGAAGCTACAACCCCCTATATTCTCCGACTACAACTATAAGGTGGCTAAAACCACCTATCCTTGCCCTGTCCTTCCGCCCTGAAATATAAGTTTCAAATGAAGAAACCACTACCACACTGTCACTGTGAGATATACCACTATAAACCTGTACCAACCTGTACCACTGACATGTAGCCAATCTGTACCACTGCCCTGTAAGAAACCTGTACCTGAACTGAGCCTGCACGAGCCAAAAACCACATATATGTGACTTGTCTTTTCTACAACATGTGTGTGTACGCGCCCTATCTATACTGCAGCCTGCGTATGTACGCAACCTATCTGTTATGCAGCCTGTGTATTCCTTATGAAAACTAGGGTTTTCTCTCTTCTGGAAACTTTTGACCCTCTGCATCCTCTTTCACATCAACCTGCAACCTATCATTGTGTCCAGACTGTAACTATACCTTGTGCATACATCCTCATACATATCCTTTACGCAAA
>ML805134.1:0-26275 GCA_009831015.1 Picea engelmannii | reverse complement strand
ATAACTCTCATCTGAAGAAGATTCAACATGTGCATGCTCATCATCTCAGATAGGTGGAAGAGTGAAGGTGTCTGCATGCGACTGCTGAGGTACATGTGAGACACTTTCCTCGAATTGGACACTACGCTCAATGATGAGTCAGTCCGAGGAAAGATCAATAAGCCGATATCCCTTCACACCATCAGGGTGTCCAACAAAGATGCACTCAGTGCTCTGTGGATCAAGTGCCTTCCTCTTTTCAGAGGGAATCCAGGCCCATGCACGTGAACCAAAAATGCGAAAGTGGGCCACTTCCGGTTTGAGGCCGCTCCAAGCCTCGTAGGGGGTCTTATCCTTGACAGATCTATGAGGAGATCTGTTTTGGATGTATGTTTCACAGTTAAGTGCTTCGGCCCATAGTCTCTGTGGTAGTGACTTTTCATGCAACATGCAAGATGCCATCTCCTTTAGAGATCTGTTTTTCCGCTCGACAACTCCATTTTGCTGCGGAGTGTAGGGAACTGTATGCTACAACTGAATCTCTGCCTCATGGAAAAGATTATGAATCTCATGATTCACATACTCTCCCCCATTATTAGTTTGGAGGACTTTGATCTTCTTTTCGGACTGTGTCTCAACCAAAGCTTTGAAATCTTTGAGGTGTTGAAAGACCTCGTATTTTTTCCTGAGAAAGTAGATCCAAGTAAAACGTGAGAAATCGTCAACAAAAATGAGAACAAACCTCGCTTTGCTGATCGATGGATGCAGAAAAGGACCCATGAGGTCACTGTGGATCATATCTAAAGGTGTGGAATCTCGCTGAGACTTTACTTTGACAAATTTCTCTTGAGGGTGTTTTATGAGAACACATCCCTCACATACCCCCTTGGAGAAGAGGATGTCTGGTAGACCATAAAATAGTATGTGCTTTCTAAGATGTTGCATGTATCTGAAATTCAAATGTCCAAACCTTTCATTCCATATCCTACTACTTTCATCAACATGAGTAAGTAGTAAAGCAGAATCAGGTTCAATGAATTCAGAAAATGTATACAATCAAGACTGATGATTTACCTCACCGATAGCAACCTTGGAGTTGGTTTGCATGTTGTATATGTCCATGGAATTTGGTGTGAATACGACTTTCTTTCCGGTGCCAGAATTTGCCATTTGATACATAGAGAGAAGGTTGACAAAAATCTTGGGAACATGCAACACATTCTTGAAGCTTCCGTTGGTGAGTTCAATCCTTCCTTTGCCGATGATTTCAAAAAAAGAGTTGTCCCCCATCATAATAGGAGGACCTTTGCATGCATCCAAAGAAGAATAGACTTCTTTTGAGGAAGCCATGTGATGTGATGCTCCTGAATCTACGATCCAAGCATAGAGAGAGGAGTTGATTGCAATCAAGGCATGGCTAGAATTGCCTTTCTTGGAATTCAGACCTTCTGGCTTCTTCTTCTTTGCACCCTCGGGGATGCGATCTCCAAGGTTGTTTTGATGAAGTATCCAAGACATCAAATCTATTTGTTTTTGCATGCATGCAGATTCCGAATGGAATCCTTTGTGACAGTAGGTGCATTTCTCTCCTTTTCTTCCCTTTTCTCCTTTGGATCCGGAGGCATTGGTGAAGGGTTTTGTGTACCCTTCCTTCTTCGTATGTGCATGAGATTTCCACTTATCTTTATCTTTAGATTTATAATATTTGTGGCTTCCATCATGCATAGTGAGTGCATGTGCCCTTGGGCCTTTGATTGTGCCCATGTTGATGAGCTTGGTTTACTCTTGTGTTAAGGATTCGATAAATTCCTCAAGAGAAGGCATATTCTAGGTGGCTCCAGAGGAGAATCTGACAGTATGGAATGTAGATACGAATACTGAGAATTCAAGAACAAGCTTGGAGAGAATGTTGAGAACCATTTGTTTCTCCTCCTTCGATTTATCAACCCCACAAGCTTTGAGTTGCGACAATAAATCCTTGAATTTTGTAAAGAAATCTTGGATATTCTTGAAGCTTTTTGGATCCAATGTGAGCAGATCTACCTCCAGCATGTGTCCCCTCATATCATCCTATTTTCAAAAGAGCCCTTCCAATATGGTCTAGTCTTCATTGGGAGTCTTATAGGAAGATATATGAAAAAGGAGATCAGGAGAAATAAGACTGCAAATTGTTCCGAGTGCCTCATCCATGGGATTTAAGTACTTGGATTTTTCTATGGCTGATGTTGGTTCTGTATCTGTATTCATGGTTAACCTATACAACCCTTTGGATCGGATATGGATGGCTATTTTCTCCTTCCATGCAAAATAGTTGTAAGGTGTAAGAATGAATTCTTTTTGGAATTCCATCTTTTCCCTGTCTTCGATCTTTTGTGCCAGCAAAACATTTTGGTGTATCTTTTGCTTAGTAGTCTGTCGGCTTTGATACCATGTAAATGTATTGAACTGTACATAATATATCTAGCTAAACAATGATACACACATTTGAAGAGAGAATTGGAAAAAGAAGAAGAAGGAGAGAAAGAATAGAAATAATTCTCATTAACCGTTATGAATAAATGAATAATTTACACATGTTATACTCTGTATAACTCAACGAGTTCGACTTGAGGTGAACCAAGTTGCCATAGTGGTGGTATAGAGTGATCTGGACACACACCAACAGTTACAGGAGTGAACTGCCACCTATTCTAGCCTCTTAGGCAGTTACAGGAGTGAACTACCACCTAGTTGAGTTAACTAGTCAACTAGTCTTAAGTTAACTGACTGAACATAAAGTAGTGAGGAGTTAACTCAAGGAATCAAGGCTAATGCGCCACTTTGGTGATGATACCAAGGCAAGTTATAATTAGCATGGTGATGATCCCAGTGTTGCATGGTGATGATCCTAGTGTTGCATGGTGATGATCCCAATGCAACATCTAAACTCAGCTCAACTAGTCAAAATGAAGTGTGAATTGAAAAAGAATACTCTCTAGGTGGAATATTCTCTTCTAAAATATAGGAGAATGGATAGTGAATAATTATGACTAATAAAAAAAATAAAAAAACCTTAGGAAAAAGAAATCCTAGGTGTGTGTGAAGTAACTCGAAGCCCGACACTCGTGGTAGATGAAACCCAACAAACAACACCCGTAGGCATGAACATTGATAGGCCAGAAGAGGGGCAGGGCCGAAAGAATGAGGACATAGGTAGTCAAATGCAACCAAAAAACCCTGAAACTAAAATAGATCATCGCGCACATTACAGGGCTACCATCATGGGGCATGGAGCCCTTGAGGACAAAATAAAAGAGAAAGCACTCGCTGAGGAGATGAAAAAGAAATACAGCACGTAAAGGGGGATGCGTAGAATAATTATCAAACAGATCAGTGACATTGCGACAAAAATGACCGCAAAAATCATGGCCTGCAAGATTCTCATTAAATGCCACAAGGAGGAAGTCCTGATCGAGGTTTTCATAGCTGCAGCACAGTGTGCCGAGGGCACCACAATCAGCTGGGTCCCTTATCTCTTGAATTTGTGTCTAGATGACTGCAAGGATGCACAAGATCTGGGGAATAATTTAATTATTCATGGTTGATCATGCTGATAGCCATTATGGGATGGAAGGAACCGAATTATCTATTTTTCGCCACCAGACCCAAACCCAATGATGGAGCGAGATGCTTATTGCTTGGAATTTCTTCAGATGCGAGGAACATAAATATGAACACAACTATATTTGAAGGATATCTTTGCGACCTACAGGAGACCATTGCCAAATTTTGGAGGATAACACTGCATGCTGTTGCATATTATCAGGGCATCGCTAACTTCAAGGCCACTCGACATGCAATGTGGATCTAGGCGCGGAAGGACCCCAACAAGCAATGGATACAACTACGCTATTGCATCATGGAAGGGGACATAGAAATGGTCATCAAGGATAGGGAAGACGAATGGAGGATTCCATTCCTCACTCAATACATACCTATAGGGGTAGAGGAGGAGGAGGAAAGGCATGAACATACACATGCCGAGGCAGTAGGGAAAGAACAAACACAACCCCAGGAAGTCACAGTGCCCAAGAAACCAAGGACATGCCAGACCAAACTAAAGTAGAAGAAAGGAGTCTAGACAAGGAAGAAGAATAATACACAGGCGCCCCAAGTACAATAGAAACAGGCCAAGGCAACACAGGGGACCACACCAAGTCCTAATCCATAAGAGCCAAGCCAGACCAAGCTGTCAGCTACTCATACAAGGGGTGCACGCAAGAAGATGAAGGCACATAGAACACCTCCAGAGTACACGATCACAAAGGATGAGTAGAAATGGTAGCCCAAATGGTCCAAGATCGTACATTCGAGGATTTTGAGAATGTTGCACGCCACATGGATAAAATTGAAGAAGAGCTGGTAGACATGCAACAAATCCTCAAGCAGATCGGGGAAGCATAGGTAGCCAGAAACAACATAGAAATAGGGCCATTAGCATCACAGACAGGAGGAGAACCTGAAGAAAGCGAGCAGGATATAGTCTAGACAATACCACAACTGAGTGCAACATTTCACATTACACCTAGCATGATGCACATGGACGAGATCGTGGGGCTGACACCCCTAAAGGACTTGGCTCAATTGCAGTTGGTATTGCCGTAGATACCAACCAAGGACCTATATAAACTACAGGTCAGTGTTACACAAGAGGTACAGTCTCATGCATGCACAGATACATATGAATTGTAGCAGGTAAAGTATAAATGGGACGTGATGGAATTGGTATTAAAGTAGGCCAAGCTTGAGATCATAGAGGAAAGGGAACATGTGAAGGGACTGGAGCAGAAAGTGGCCGAATCTTACTAGAATATTCCAACGACTGCGCAGAGGGACGAACTCAAGGAAACAAAAAAGATTGATTAGATTGCATAGACAATCGATCAATATCAACAAGAGATCGAGAATATATGTGAGAAAATCACACCTACCACTCCACCAGAGGTAAGGGAGAAATGGAAGTAGGAGGAAACAAAGTAGATACATGAGATAGAACAACAGGTCCAAGCAACGACTGACTTGTTCGACAAAGAAACACATCTCTGGACGAAGCTGGAAGAGGATCAACAGGTCCAACCATGGGACCAGGAAGAAGAAAGGATAAGAGAAACTATCCAAGACCTCAAGTAGAGGCAGAAGACAATTTCCATCACATAACGCATCAAAGGGGTGCAAGATATGAAGAAGCTACATGCATAACTCATCACTGTGTAGATGTAGAAAAAGGAGCACCAGGCTCAAATGGAATCTCTCTAGGAGCGAGTAGCAGAGGTCATTGCACAGACAGAGGAAGCCAAGACATATATGGCACAGACCCAGGTAGAGGAAGCCAAGACATATATGGCACAGACCCAAGTAGAGGAAGCCAAGACATATATGGCACAGATGCAGACAGAGTGTGCAAGGTTGATCAACGACGAGATTGCAGTACAAATATTGGACTCACTCAAGGAGAAGACCACATAGGCTCAAACACAAGCAACGTAGCTCAGGGAGATGTTACAAGTGATAACCAGGGAGATCAATGAAACACACAAAGGTTAAGTGTCTTGGGATGAACCACATGTCAGTGTTGGGGGTCTTTTGGAAGCAAGAAAAATCAGAAAGAAAGGATATTATGGAAATGAAGGCATGCACAAGGAAAGCGACAACTAGAACGAAGAGAAGCACATACACATGCATGGAAGACCTAACGAAGTTAGGGTTAGGGTTTTTATAATATACTGTAATGGTTGGTGAGCCAGAAATGTATAAATATAGATACCTAGGTCTCATAGAACAATGAGATAAAACAAGAGATGAGAGCTAGAGGGTGAATATAGAGAGTCTAGAGGAGGAGTCCTGTTTTGATAATTAGTTGCAAATTTTTTCTATATGACCTACTTTTGTAAGTTGTTGAGATGGAGAGGAGTAAGGAGGGTGGATCTTGAGGTTTAGATCACAGGCTGAGGATCCTGGTGTGATCTAATCCGCCTCATAATAGATCTTGACCCAACTGAGAGGTGTTCTAAATCGCACGACACTGTAGTTTTGGCACTGCTATAATATAAGAACTTAAGAGCCAGATCTTTGTGGACGTAGCCCAGGAGGGGGTGAACCATGGTAAAACCTATGTTATGTGATTGAATTCATTCGTTTCCTTACTGCTTTAAGTAGTTGTTGATATGCTAAATGAATGAGTTGATTATATTTCATGCATAATCGTGAATGCCAGTTTCTTGCGTTAATAAGTTAAATAGAACACTCAATGCACACTTTTCAGAGTCCCACTCAATCCTGGGCTGCAAACACCTGAGTATTGTAGTCACCCATTAAGACTATCTCAGGTGAGACTACGCAGTGCATTCTGTGTGCTGTGTTGTCTTTTGGTTCACCAAGAGGGCCGATAGTTTTAGAGGCTTTGTTGGAACCCCAGTAGACATGAACCCTGGGTCAAGCGTGTTGAAGGTATAAACTCAGATGTATAAATTATAACCAACATTGTATGGTACACATTATTATATTTTATAATCATTGAAATTATTGTCAGGATTTCTTTATCTATCGATGAGTATAGTTGTGTTTGTGTAGATGATATTTTACTTTAATTCCATGTCGAATTGTTTTACTTAATTTTGTTATAATAAAATTATCTTTAAAAAAAATGCTTCATTCGTTTTTTTCACTTCCTCTTGATGTTCAGTTTAGCGGAGGGTGTTACATATGGTATCAGAGAGGGGTTCTACTCTACGACACTAGACTCATTACAAATTCCAATGAAAATTTCATTAAAATGTGTAATTACTTATATAAATTGATATCGTTCATGCAGGTATCATGGTTAGAGGAAATAAAATGAGTAGACATCGGGGTGCAGGAGAAATAGGTATGCCTCCTCCAAGTACATCCACACTCGAGGGATCTTCTCCACAGGGATAAGAGAATACTACTGAGCAGGATCAGGTTGCAGTGGGAGATGTTATGTGTACGATGAGGTCCTTTCAAAGGATTTCATAGGTGATGATAAATCACCTTGATCATGATGAAGGCATGGAGTCTGTACCCAATGAGGGTTCACAATTCCCTTCTGTAGTTAGTGGTAATGTTCATAGAGAAATTGAGAAGGTAAAATTTACTACGTTCTTGGGTTCCACAGACGGATTAGCCACTAAATCTTGGCTGGAGAATATGGCAATGTGTTTCACATTGCGTTATTATACCTCCAACATTAAGGTCCGCATGACAGTGATGCAAACCCCCACCCCTCCTGGGGGTTCGTGTGAATTACCGGTAAAGGATCATTCTTATGAGGAGCTGACACAACTCTCAGATCCATGTTGGATCCCCTCCAGCATACAAAATCCCCTTTTATTTCCCCTTAGGTGTAGGTCAGTACAAATCCGAACCCCGCGGGATCCTTCTCTAGGCCCCTTTATCCTTGAAATTAGAATTCAGGTGCTAGCCCCTTAGCTTTAGCCAAAATCTCATATGAATGAGGGATGGAACTGAGTTCTTACTAGAAAGGTGCCTATCCAGAGCTTCAGGGCTCCAAAAATTCACTACTATGGGCTTCATAGGTTCTTCTCTTAATACACGCCAAAGTGACGAATTCCCAAACAAACACTTATCCGTGACTCCGGTGCTCCAGAGATTCAGAAGACCTAACAATGCAACAACACAAATCACTCAAACATTGAACCGATAAACTACTCTCACACTCTCTAGCTCTGGATATCCGGGCTTCAAAAACTCTTACAACACAACACCACAATCCTCTTGAACTCCGAATTGGCGAATTCCTAGAGGGTTCTCGGATCAATGGTCCACACTTCTCAAACAACCAATGACTTTGATCTACTTCAGAACTCTAGGCTTCAGGTGTTCTCTCTACTGATCACCATGAAACTCCCAAACTGTCAAATGCCAAATGGGCGAAGGGCTGGGATCTACGGTCCACGTCAACGGACAACCTAGATTTACTCTGGGCTTTGGGACTTGCCTCGCTATCACTCCTTGAGAGTTGTCACTTGCGTGACTTGAACCTTTGGCACACACCTTGCGCTTCCTCTCCTAATCTCTATCCATTCAAAGGACCTGAGTCTTTGTGTGCCTTTTGTGCTTCCCTCCTGAGCTCTATGACTTAAGGAAGTCACCTGCACTCTTCTTGCTGCTCTTTGCAGTCTAGAACTTTAGAAAGTTCTCACCTTCTTCACTCCTTGCATAGGCCCTGTGCACACTTGCACTGTCTCTCTTTCTGAGCTTGAGACCTAAATAAGTCTCATGCGCACACCTTATGCTTCTCCGCAATCTGTAACTTGGATTGTCCTTTGGTGCACACTTGCGCTATTTCTCATGAGATTGAAGTTCTTTGACTTCAAAGGGTCTCGGCCCTTTGTTCCTTCAGATTACTTCTTGTGTCCTCCTGGAAATCTATGCTCTTCCTCCTATTATTCACCAACACTTAGGCGAGAATTTGGTTCCGTGCACTCCTTTCACTTGCTTCCTGAGTCTTGGACTTGAAAGACTCACTTGCACACTCCTTGTGCTTACTATGTGCACACTTACACAACCTTCCCTTGAGATTTTACACTACTTTGTGTGTAGGCGCACTCCTTGTGGTCACTCTTTGCACTCTTTGCACTATCCCTTCTTAGATTATGACCTATTCTGGTGTTCCCACCTAGCATGCTCCTCGCAAAATTTTTGAATGATTTCTTGCACACACCTTGCAGTTTCTTCTCAGAGTTTTCTAACAACTCTAACGTGCACTCCTTGCACTAGCCTTGAGATCCCAAAATACTCACAAACTCACACAGATAGGGAAGTCTATCTATTACTGCAAAGGGAACAATTCATACATTCATGGAATTCATAAACATACCCAATAAGTATTCAGAAAAAATGCAATAAACACATGCTCATTCATAGAATACACACAAGGACTCATATGCAGAGAAATATGCCTTTGTATTAAATCTGAATGCTTTGTACAATAGGTTACATGACTGGACTGCAACAGAGTCTTAGTTCTTCCTCTCCTATCTTCTCTTGCTCTTCTCTGATTCTGTTCTTCTAATGCCTCTATTTCAATACATTGATATTTTTACAAAAGAGGGGCTTCTCGATCCTCCCTCCACCTACTTACATTAAATTACATTTAATTTACATATAGTCCGAATCAGATCTAGATTCATCTACCTGTCAGCCATTAAAGGAGACTTACATGCATCCTTACAAAATACAATGGCTCAACCCTCCTTGAGCCTTACAATATTTAATTACATTAAATTTTAGATTTAAACTCAAAATGATAAGGCTAGCACTTTTCTCTCCTTGGGATTTGCTCCCTCCTGGTGCTCTGCTGCGCTAGCTGCTGATGCTCCTGCATTATACTCCTCTGCTGAAAAAGTCATGAGCTCTTTCTCATGGATCCTCTACTGCTGTTGTTGAGATCCTCCAGGATCCCAAACTCCACTCTGGAGTTTTCCATCTCTCCTCTGCCTTTCTGCTGCTGCTATGATACTACTGCTCTAGGATATCCTCCTGGTTTCCAAAATTTATGTTTCAATGCCCCATTTACCTCCTTATCTCCTCAATCTCTTTGTCCATCTTGTCCATGGGATGACTCCTCTCCCGCAGTCTGCTCTGCTATTGCATCTCCTCCTATTCATCAATTTCCAACTTGAATAGTTGGATTAGCCTCCTCTGGGTTATTTATCCTTCTCCCAGGGATTCCACTTTCTTACATAGATCAAAGGGAAGATCATCCTGATCTACCATGCTGATTTCATCTCCCGTGGCATTGATTTTCCACTCCAATGTAAACTCCACTTCTACAACAATATTACTGAGCTGCTGCTCAGCCGTCTCCTCTGACAGCTCTCTTTCTGCTAGTTTCTTTGTCTCTCTATCACCTCCTTGGGCTTGCATAAGTTCAACTTCATCCAATTGCTCCTCCTGCTGGAATTCTTATCCACTCTACATGACTATCTCCCTCTGGAAGTATTCCTCTGATTCTGGATTGTCTAACCAATCCTCCAACATATTCAACTCTTCTTCCCACTAAGTGAGCATTGCATATGAATGCTCCTCTTCTCTCTTCTCTTGGGAAGATTTTAGTATTTTCTCCTTCTCCTCCTCCATGATAGTCTCTGCTAGTTGTCTTTCTTCTCCTGCACCCGCAGTTTCACATAAACTATTAGTTTTAAATTTTTTTGGCCCAATGGCCTCTTCCTCAGATGCTTCTTGCATCACCTCCTCATGTGAAACACATGCGTTGGCCTCTGCTGGGATGCTTGGCAAGAATATATTGATTCCCTCAATGATCATAATGCACCTTTGATCCTCCTCCTTGAGAGTTGAAGTATTCAACTTCTTATCATCTTCATTCATATGGTCTGCAACCCCACATGAATATTCATACTCACGAGGCTTCTCCCCTACCTCTTCTATCAACACTCCTTGCTGATATGAACTCTCCTCCGAGTTCCTAAGATGCTCAGACAGTCTCATCTATGCTTTTCCCACCTGAAAACCTGACTTTTCCTTTCTTCCCTCCTGACAGCATTTGATATATTCAATTGATCCCTTCTCATTTCCCTCCTGACAATCTATGAGATCTTCAACTGATATCTCTTCCTCCTCACTGAGGATTTATCCATCTTCTGGTTCACATATGTAAAACATCTCCTCCTTTGTGCTCTTGAGGTTTTCCCCTTGGCTCATCCACCTTCTCAACATTTTTTTTTGCTTCCTGGAAATCAACTACTGGATAGGCCACCTCACCTTCCTCTTCAGGGGCCACTCATACCTCTATCTTCCTTGCTCTCCTTGCTGCATATTCAACATCAACCTATTGATCTCCTCTTTAGTCTCCTTGATCTCTTTGTCCATCTCCTCTTTTCTCATCTGCTTGCAGTCTCCTCTCGGATCTCATCTATGGCCTTCAATAGAAATTTTCTCCTTTCCCTTCCCTCCTGGAAATTTTGTGAGCTTCCACTTGCTTGCTGTGAGCTACAATTAGCCTCTGCCAATATCTCCTCACTTATCCTCTAGTTCACTTGCTGGAACATTCTCTGAGCTTTTACATTCCTACTGAGTTTAGGCGCACACCTTGAGCTAGATTCTTCTCTTGAGCACTCCTTTCTCTCTGGATTCTATACTCTAAATTCTCACCTTAAGAGCTCTACATGATATTATCTGCTCCAAGAAGACAACTTGTCCTTCTCTTTCAGCCCACCTGGCTGTCTGCTATACACTTACAAACAATTCTTCACACATAGAATCAATACTTTGTCTCTCCTCCTTTACTGGTTGTCTACAAACAAAAATCAACTCTAATACCACTTGATGGTATCAGTAAAAAAATCCACTCAGGATCTGATAAAAATAAGGCTCTGATACCACTTGATGGTATCAGAAAAAAAATTCCACTCAGGATCTGATAAAAATCAAGCTCTGATACCATATAATGCAAACCCCCACCCCTCCTAGGGGTTCGCGTGACCTCCCGGTCAAGGATCATTCTTCTAAGGAGATGAATCAACTCTCGGATCCCTACTGTATCCCCTCCAATGTACACATGCCCCTTTGATTTCCCCTTAGGTGTAGGTCCGTACAAATTCGAACCCCACAAGATCCTTCTCTAGGCCCCTTTACCCTTGAAATTAGATTTTGGGTGCTGACCCCTTAACTTCAGCCAAAATCTCATATGACCGAGGGATGGAACCGAGTGCTTACAAGAAAGGAACCTATCTAGAGGTTTGTAGCTCCAACACTATTGGCACAGACCAATTTTGGGGATAATCAAGGAAGTTTTCAAGGAATCAAAGCAACACCGAAAAAAAGGGGAGCGTGCCAGAAACAGAGGAAAAGATGCGTCGAAAAAAGAGGAAAAGCAGTTACAATATGGACAAACTGCTGCAGAGCAATTGGAAAGTGGACAAGTGCCAACTTAGAGAAATGGTTGGATCGAGGACCAACCAAGATTAAGTCAAGAAGAAAGTAACCTACTCCGCTTAGGGTTAGGGTTTTTGTAAGGGCTTTGTCCCAATTTTTGTATAAGTAGAATGTATTAGTACAATGAGATGTTGGTCCTTTTTTTTAGTGAGTTATCCATTTCAGGAAATCTGTTAGTAGAGTGGTGAGAGCTATTTCGTTATGTGGATATCGAATGTAACGAAGGAAGAAATGTATAGTGCATAGCACTAGCTTTTGCAAGAATATGAATAAAGGGCCAACACGACAAATATTTGTGGACATAGCCCCAGGGGGGTGAACCACAGTATATATGTGTTTTGTATGAATGTATGTAGTGTTTTTGATTGTATTTACTTTAGTAAGTTTATGATGAACATTTTAAATGATAAAGGAAATAACACTGCACACTAAGAATGAACTAATGGAATCTGTAGAATAGCTCTAGTAAAGTGAAGGTTATAGCTAGCGTGTATATCTAAAGCTTATGGTACAATAGATGAATATTTATCATGGAATACATGCGCTTATAATGGTTAGTGAATTCAGTTGGTCATATAATATGTCACTGGTAAGAGTTAAAGTTAGTATAATATACGGGTATTCGAGGGTTAGTGGTTGAGTGGGTCTAATTCCTCTAGGAGAGGAACACATCCCATCCAAAGATTGTAGACATCTGAGTCCTACGACCACCCATAGAAGCCATCTTGGGTGAGACTGCACAATGCACTCTATGCATTGTGTTTCCTTCTGGTATCCAGAAGGGACAATGGAAGAAGGGGAGTTGGTAGTCCTGTAGTTAGATCCCAGGCCAACCCAAAGTAAAACCAACAATGGTTCTGTTGGCAGTTGGAACTCAGAAGATTAGATTGGGAGGGATGTATCACGTAGTATAGTATGAGGGTTTAAGAAAGGGGATTTTTTTAGGTTGGAACCCCATGAAAGTGGAGATTGAAAGATGGTTGACAATTCAGGAACTAGTGTTTGCTCATAAAGATAATAGAATCTCCAGGTTTAATCCAAGACAATATTTGGAAAGATACACATTCAATGAAATACACGAGAGTTTCTTTAGTGAGTTTCCCACACCATTGAAAGAATGGATAACATGGTTGAAAGATACCCACATGAAAAATAGAGTTAGATCAGTGGAGTGGACATAAGAAAGTATTGCGCGTTTGAAAAGGGTAAATAATAAATTCATGCGTGCAGTATATTTCTAGCTAGCAACATTGTAGTGGGGTATATCAGTGAGTTTGTAGTAGATACATCAAAGTCTTATAGTGTAGCAGAGAAAGAGTTTCTTAAGGGTCTAAGGGGAAGGTACATTAGGTTGTTGTACACTTTAATCAAGATATTATTGCATGATAAAGTGGTATTAACCATGGAATCAAACAACTAAACTACCTTGCATGCATGGGGGAGTTAGGGGAAACACTGAGGAAGGTATGAGATGGAGGGGGAAATGGATAGAGATGAGTGCAGTAAAGAGAAATATCCAATTATGATGGATCAAGAGGAGATCCAAGAAATTATGCAGAAGGCAGGAACAACGCGCAGTGGAAGACCCTACTAGTATAACCTCAATAGGAAGAAAAGAGAAGTAGTCGAGAGGGAAGGCTTGGGGAGTGATGAGGAAGAGGTAGAGGATATCCATGCTGTGGATCACATTGAATAAATACTACACGCCACATATGAAATAAATACTACAGGAGAGAGATCTAATGAGGAAACATATACCCTTATCTAGATACTAATCAATGTAGAATGTACAACCCCATGTACAATTAACACATCAACAAAGAAAGAGTTATTTAGAGAACCAGTGACTGACGATCAGATGAATCTAGGATATTAGAATAGAAGTGAGGGTACAAGTGGAAGTACCAATAGAAATAAATTTAGTGGTACAAGTGGAAGTACCAGTAGCAACACCAGTGGGAGTTCAATTCCAAACAACTGTACACAGATAGTAGTACCACACGAAGCATGTACAACACATTCAACAATGACAGGCGTAGATCCAACTGTAAGATTACCAGAGTTTCATGGGGATGGATCAGAAGACCCAAGAAAGCACCTATTCATGTGTGAGTGAATATGGGAAGTGAAAAGAGTCACGGATGAGGCAACAAAAGTATTGCAGCTAGCAATAACATCAAGAAATCACGCGCTGAATTGGTATATGAGTCTAGCAGTAAAAAACCCACAAGGTGTGTCAGGAACAATAACAGAGATCAAGCAGGCATTGATCATGAAGTTTCAGAGGCCAAAATCGAAGGATCAATTTATCAATGAGATGATTAAGGTTAGACGAAAACCATGAGAATCCGTATGGGACATTGATCATAAGTTCAAGACATTGAAAGGTAAACTAAAGTATCCCATTTTTGACATGAAACATAGACAATTGTTTATAAATTCTCTGTTACCAAACTTTAAATATCCAATTGAGACAACACAAATTTCAAAACTAGCCAGAATCACTACAAGAAGTGATGCATTTAGAGGAGAATCAATATAAGCAGATAGATCCAGCTATAGAGGAGATGAAAGAAGATCTTAAGAACTTGATAGTGCAATTGAACCAAAACAAAAGTGGGGAGAAAAGAGAAGCAATGTGGTGTAACCTCTGCAGATTAGAGGGACATCACAAGAATGAATGTTCGACATTTGCGCAGTACCTGGGAGTAGGGCTACCAAATCCATTTCCTATAGGAGGGCCTTGGTGTGAAATATGCAAGACACATGGGCATGATCCTTATCACTTCCCTATGATGTAGAAGTACAAGACATAAATGAAGAGTACTTTCTGTAACTTTTGTAAGTTAGTAGGACATGAAGACAATAATTGTATAACTCTAGAGTTAATGAAGGAA
Source organism: Picea engelmannii (assembly GCA_009831015.1). Taxonomy (NCBI): domain Eukaryota; kingdom Viridiplantae; phylum Streptophyta; class Pinopsida; order Pinales; family Pinaceae; genus Picea; species Picea engelmannii. Next base: position 11,423 of record ML805134.1, on the reverse strand, counting down.
TAATCTCATATGCATACAAGATGCAGGCTAAGTTGATGGTAGGACAAACTGCACCATAGTTTTACAATGGGCAACAATTTCAAGAAGTGCCACAATTTCAACAACCACCGTAGTATAATCAGGCACCAGAGTATCATCAAAAGAACATGGATTCACAAAGGAACATAGGAGGATTGAGAGGTAGAGGAAGAGGAGGAATGTGAAGAGGCAGAGGGCCTATTATTTGACACAATTTTCAACAGTAAGGACACTATGCCAGAGATTGTTCTCAACCAACAACAACATGTATGTACTGTCGTGCAATAGATCACGTGACAAAAGAGTTCCCGAAGTTGATGACGAAGATCCAATAGAAGAGGAATCTGAATAACCATAATGTTTAGTGGATTTCTACAAAAATAAGGGATCCTGGGAGGAACATCAATATAGTAAATAGAGGATTTAATACAAGAGAGGATTCATAGGATCATAAGAAGGAATCACAGTGATAGATTTAGAAGAACACTTAGCCACAACAACAGTTTGATGAAAAGAAGGAAAAGGAAACTTTCAAGGAAGCAAAGAAGGAGTTTCTAAAGGAGAACTAAGCATCCACATCAAACACTGCACCGAGGTATGATATTCCTATTTTTTGTATGCCTTAGTCTTTGGATCATACGTAAAAAGGAGAGCAAACAAAGAAAGTAAGTAACTTAAAGAATTTCTTGGAATCATGCTTTAAATTACTTAATCATAAGAATGCCATGGATTTGTTTAAAAATATGCTTGAGAAATATAGCATAGAATAAGGGATAGGAAAATAACCAAAGAATATTAATCAGGTCCATAGAAAGAAAAGAACTAGAAAAGAATTTAGATTGAATGCAAATATAGGAGACTTTAATATGGGAAATGTTATCCTAGAATTAAGATCATATGTCAACATTTTTCCAAAGAAGACTTGGGAATAAATGGGAGAACCTACACTAGGGTATTCCAATATCCAATTGAAACTATAAAATCAGCAGAGAGTGATTCCCATAAGCATATTTAAGAATACAACAATGGATCTAGATGGTGTGCGCACCACAACAAATTTTGAAGTAATGGATATGTTGGATGAGGCTATACCATTTCCAAAACTATTGGGAATTGATTGGGATTTTGATAATCATGCCATAATTAATTTAAAGACTAGGAAGATGATATTTGAAGCTGGAAAATTTATGGTGGTAGCAACTTTAGATCCTTCAGATTGTGACAAATATGTAGAACATGTGCCTGAAAGTGTTCTAGAGGATGATGTGAACCAGTTGTATAGGACGACTGCGCGAGAAAAAGATTATGTGAATCCGATTGTAGATGGAGTACTCAGTTGGAGAAGTATCAATTCCGATATGTCAGATTCAGATACTGGAGTAGAAAACTGACATCAAATATTGCATGAAGTCTCTACTAGGAGGTGCACCAGAGTTACACATGCAGTAAGATGGGTTGAGACAAAAGTAAGATAGTTTCCCACACTTACTGAAGAGGACGATCTAGAAAAATTCTTGATAGAATTTGAATCAAATGTTTTGGATAGTCAAAGATTATTAGTGTTGGATATAGCATTGAGGGACACACCTGCATGATGGTGGGGTCCGCATAAGGAGGTAATTTAGGACTAGTATAAGTGTAAGCAACTGATGCACATAAGATTTGGCAGGAGTCAACAAGATAAAACTTTACAGAAGTATGATGGAAGAGGGAACCCAAGACATCATATAAATGATTGTGTCTTTAACTGGATATTGGTACCACCAGGGGAATGGAAACATTACTTTATTCATACATTAGAAGGAATACCAAGTAACGGGTATAAGGAGAAGGAACTGCGCAAAGAAACTATGAGTTGGGGCACACTACAACAAAAATTTATTAGGAATTTTTCATTTGAAAAGTGAGAATCCATGGGTGGATCTAGAATTACAGAGGATAAAAAATAAGATATTTGAAGAATATGGGGTAGATACAGTGATAGTAGATAGAGACTACATAAGAGAAACACTTAAACAATTAGTTTACTGTTATTAGGTCACAGAGGATGAAGAAGTAGAAGACAACCCACATGACATACATATATTAGAAGGGGAAGGAGAAAGAGGGTTAGAAGGACCTAAAATACAATCAGAAGAGTTCACTACACCTATGAATATTAAGAAGGTCAATATTGGGACTGAAGAAAATCCCAAGATATCCAACATTGGAGATTACTGGGATAGTGAGACAATGGAAAAGATAACTGAATTACTACGCGAGTATAGTGATTTATTCCTAGCCACATTGTCGGAGATGAAAGGGGTAGCAGGAGAACTTGGAAAAATGAAGATACCCCTCAGAATAGATGCAAGGCTATTTATACATAGACCATACCGATTAAACCCCACATATAAGCATAAAGTTAAGGCACAAATTGACAGAATGCTAGAATCAGGAATCATAGAACCTGTGGAAGAATCAAAATGGATTATTCTAGTGGTGGTATACGAAAAGAAGACTTGAGGGATTAGAATATGTGTGGATATGAGGAAATTAAACGATGCATGCCTACATGATCCTTTTCCTACTCGATTTACATATGAGGTTTTAGATAATGTGGGAGGACATGAAGTGTACTCCTTCATAAATGGATTTTCATGTTACCATTAGATTAGAATTGCTCTAGAGGACAAGCAAAAAACTACATTTACGACAGAGTGGGGGTCATATCAGTACACATTAATGCCATTTTATTTAAATAATTCACCATCAATATTTTCTAGAGTAGTGGTAGTTGCATTCAAGGATTTTATACATAAATTTTTAGAAGTTTATCTGGATGATTGGACAATATTCAGTTTTTTGAAGGACCATGTAGAAATTTTGAGGTTAATGTTAGAGAGATGTAGGCAATGTAAGATTTCCTTGAACATTAAGAAATGTATATTCACTACACCTTTTGGCATCCTACTTGGACACATTGTATGGAAACAAGGCTTAATAGTAGACCCTACAAAGATTGCTGTTATTGTCAATTTACCACTACCAAAGTCAGTGCGCCAGTTGAGAGCAACATTGGGCCACAAAGGGTACTAGAGGAAGTTCATAAAGGGGCTATGATAATATTACTGCACCCATGGAGAAGTTACTAAATAAAGACAACAAGTTTCAGTGGAATGATGAATGCCAAGAGAGCTTGGACATACTTAAAGAAAAGATGGCGACAACACCAATTTTGAGCTTTCCATATTGGACAAAATAATTTCATGTGCATGTGGACACTTCATCCATTACACTTGGAGAAGTATTGACACAACCAGGTGAAGGAGACATTGATCACCCAATATATTTTTCTAGTAGAAATTTATCTGAGTATAAGAAAAACTATAATACGACAGAAAGGGAAGATCTGGCTATGGTATATGCCTTATAGAAGTTCAATCATTATTTATTGGGTCAACATTTTAAGATGTTTACAGATCATTCCACATTGAAGTACCTATTTAACTAGCTAGTGTTTGGGGGAAGAATCTATAGATGGTTGTTATTGTTTTAGGAATATGATTTTAATCATAGTAAAACTAGGGAAGCCAAATACAGGACTAGATCATCTATCAAGTATTACTAATGGAGAGGAGCCAAAGAACTTGGAGGATAATTTTCCTGATGCTAACTTATTTTCTATTTAGATTGATGATGATTATTTTGTTGACATTGTTGGATTTTTGGGCACAGGAATGGCTCCCAAGGAATTTACTATCGCGTAGAAAAAATAGTTAGTAGTGTGCACTGTAGACTATCAACTGATTGCAGGTCATTTATACAAGTTAGGTGCAGATGGAATTATGAGAAAATGTGTGATGGAGCATGAATGCTCCATGGTTTTAGCAGAAGCACATGAAGGAATAGTTGGAGGAAACTATGCATGAAATCCTACAACATAGAAGGTGCTGCACGTAGGATTATGGTCTCCTACAATAAATAAGGATGAAAAGGAATACTATCAGACTTGTGATGTTTTTCAGAGGGTGGGAAAACCATCCAAAAGGGATGAAATGCCACTTATGCCCCAAGTAACCTTACAATTTTTTGATAAATGGGTTGTGGATTTCATTAGACCCATTAGTCCACCAACAAGGAGATCAAGAGCCAGATACATCATCACTGCGACAAAATACTTAACCCGATGGGAAGAAGCAACCCCAGTGAAGGACTGCAACACAAAAATTGCAGCGCATTTTCTCTTTGAGAACGTAGTGACTAGATTTGGATGTCCTCGAATTTTGTTGAGTGATCAAGGAACCCATTTTATCAACAATACAATTAGAGCTATGGCATAAGAATTTGAGATATATCATCAAAAGAGAACACCTTACCATCCCCTGGAAAATGGTACAGTAGAATATTTTAACAAGATTCTAGAGAATTCATTGACAAAGATTTGCAATGTGAATAGGGACGATTGGGATTTGAGGGTATCAACAGTGTTATGGGATTACAAGCCTACATGCAAGAAAATTATAGGACATAAACCATTCAGACTGGTGTATGGGAATGAAGTAGTGGTTCCATTGGATTATTTAGTACCCAGTTTTTGCATTGTAGCAATCACTAACATGACAGAAGGAGGTGCTGCATAGGAAAGATTGGATCAGCTGATGGAGCTAGAAGAAGATAGGATTTTAGTAGGATTTCACCAGGAAGTACAAAAAGCAAAGGACAAATCTTGGCACGATAGGAACATAAAGAAGAAAATATTTAAGGAAGGAGATTTGTTTCTCCTTTATGAAAACATATATCTACAACACCCAGGGAAATTCAAGATGCACTGGTTAGGACCTTATCAGGTAGAGGCCATTACAAATGGAGGTGATGTGCAACTGAAATATATTGCAGGAAAGAATCTTAGAGGATTGGTGAATGGAAGTATACTGAAATTGTATCAAGACAATTGACCTAACAACCTAAGGTAAAAAAAGAAAGAAAAGGTATGATTGTACATATTGTATATAGAAGATGTTATAAGAAAAAGACAAAAATCCATAAAAAGAAGAAAGATAACAAAAATATAGAAGAATATTAGAGGGTTTTTTGATGTAATAGATTTGTTAACATTAACAGTGCACCACAAAAAAACCAGTGTTGAAGACACTACATGCCGAAAAATAGTTGACATAAACAAAAAGTGGAGCGCGCAGGAAAAAGTGAAAAGGTGACAACTGCCAGTGAGAAACAACTGTCGGTACACCGTCCTGCTATAAAATCGAAAAAAGTGGGAAAATTTGGTCATTTGTGTTTTTTCACTAAGGAGAAGAATGGAGAGCGAAGCTTAAGCATGAAAGAGTAAGAATTCATGATAGAAAGTGGATAATTAGAGTTCAACAATCTAGATTTTAGCAGAATGTTGCCACCAAGAGTTGGAGCACCGAGTAGGGCTGAGAGAAACATGAGAAGTAGTGCTCGGGTGACACATGAGATGCCCACATTCATGGATGTGGATGAGATCCATATGCCAGAATATGATCCACACACCATGCAAGTTGAGGAGGAATGAAATGCTTCACAGGAGGCCGAGCAGCCAGAGGAGGATGTGGAAATGACATAATCCGATGCGTCCAGAGGAAAAGGGCCACAACGGGGTGAACATGCCATGGATTTAATGCAACAGGGCCTAGAGCCATAAGAAGAGAATGAAACAGAGCACTAGGGCATACTAGAGGTCAGGGTGTCATCCCTGTAAGGAAAGAAAAGGCGCAAGCAGAGATCAGTGTGCAAGGAATATCGTGCATACAGGTGAAATTGGAAATAGTGATGCCAAAAATCCCAGAGGGAGTAAAGGCAGACGATGAGATGGTGGGAGGAGTAGATCTTATCAAATACTCCGATCATGATGTGAATGAAACAATTAAATTCCTAGACTTGGTGCAACATAACTACATGGGGAGTAGAGGAGAGGGCCCATCAGGCACACCATTGTTCGAGCCTGCGTAGTGGATCCTAGGGCTCTACAATATAGGGATCATGAATTTGCTAGATATACCGCACTTTGGGCATGGTAAACACATCAATGGATGTGTGAAGCGACTCCTAGAAAGGGTGCATGGAGGATTTTTGTGGATGGATAAGCTAGTTCCTATCAATGTGGACTTGATCGCAACCATCAATGGCCTACCCATGGATGGAGAGAAGCCAAAGAAATATGTAGAGGATAAAACCAAAGCGACATCCATCTCCAACGAAATCAAGGAAAATTATGTCACAGAGAGAGGAAATAGGGGAATCAGGATCAGTGACATAATTGATTATGAGATGAGATTTGCTACAAGGATGTTAGGGTGCAACTTAATGCGAAAGTGCAAAAAGGAGGAAGTACCAGTAGGAGTGGTAGCATATGTAGCACAGTGCGTGAAGGGGTCTTCAATGAGTTGGGCCCCTTATCTACTAAACTATTTCTTGGAGGATTTCGAGGACAGACAAGATTGGGGCTCTGAGTTCCACTAATCATGGTTACTCATCCTCATTTCACTTGTAGGATGGAAAGAATTGATGTACAACATGTTCCTGCAGAGAATAGGAAAGTGTGGCGCATCCCTCTACACGTCTCTTAGAAGCACAACAGACCCAAAGGCGAAGAAAATAAACAACGATGTATTTTCTCTATACTTGTTGGAGATCTAGAACCATGTAGATGACACATGGAGGATTTCCCTAGAGACTATCCAGGAATTTGGACAGATATCAAATTTTCAAGCATCACGCCACAACATGTGGGTACAGATGAAGAAGGATCGAACTAAGGAGTGGCTATAGTTGAGATATTGCATCACGATGCAGGATATATAGATGGAGGTCCAAGAGTGGTCTGAGGAATGGAAAGCACCAGTAATCCCAAGGAAAGTGCCAGGAGGATAGAATCAGATGCAGGACATAACAGTCCCTACGCAACAGACATGAACAAAGAGTGCGAGCAAAAAGAATAATTCCACACAAGGCCAAGTGGGGGGAAGAAAACCCATACAAAAGAAAATAAGGACACAAAAGAAATCATAGCCTGGTCCTACACGAGATACACTACACACATAGTAGGCACCAAGAGGAACAACAAAACATGTGCACACAAGAGAGGAAAGGGAAGAGACACAAGAAATACCCATGGAGGAAGAAATTGGGCAAGATACATGCATTTATACCCAGATTCCAGAGGCATATGAGACATCAGATGCCCAAAGGAAGAGAACATGGGAGCAATCAAGTGGCTCCAGGAAAAAGGCAAAGGCCCTCAAAAAACCACTGGAAACATCACTAACAACAAATGATGTGGAACTAATAGCCATGACAGTTGAAGATTGACTGTCATAGGTGTGGGAGAATGTGGAGAACCACAATGATTTGATTCTGGAAAAAATATAGGAAGTGAAAATGGTGTTGGAGAAGTTGAGGATCAGAGCAGAGCAATCATCAAAATACCAACCAACAAAAATGAAGGAAGGAGTGCCTGTTGGAGAAACACTGCAAATTACAACGTAGGGGAGCACCAATTTTGTCATCAACCCTGAGATGTTTTTCATCGATGAGGTGACTACATAGAATTCCCTGAAGGACATGGAGACATTAGACTTGGATTTTCCCAAGTTCCCAAAGAATGCGCTCTATAAATTACAAATAAGTGTCACGCATGAAATTTAGTCTAGGGAAAGGTTTGATGCGATGAATCTACAAATTGCACAGGAGGAGAAGATCACACTGAAGGAAGCAATTAGCCAAGAAGGGCAGACAAAGAAGATAGAGAAATAAAAAGTATAAGAGATGGAGAAGTATATAGGTGCAGTATTTCAAACCATCCTAGGCAACACAGACTCAGAGGGAGTCTCTACTGAAGACAAAATGAGGAAAATAACATAGGCCTTGGAGGATTACAAGGACCAGATAAAGGAGCTGGAGAAGTGCGTAGTACCCACTACTCCTCCAGAAGTAAGAGCACAACGAGAACAAGATGCAACCGAATCTATGAAAATTATAGCGCAATCCATACATAGGATGACATAACTGTTGGAAAAAAGTGGCCAACTGTGGAAATAGATCTTAGAAGATAGAAGCTTGCAAGACCTACAAGACCTGTAAGAAAGGGAAGAAAAGGTACATGCAGTAATGGCAGACTGAAAACAATGACAAAAGACAATTTCACTGCCAAAAAAAATTAAGACAACTGCATAAATGAAGAGTCTACAAGCAGAGGAGAAAGAAGTGTAGGTGCAAAAAATTGCAAGACAGGTTCAGTTGGAGCCTCTGTAGGACAAGGCAGAACAACTCATCATGGATATTGATGCAACAAAGACAAGGGTGGAACAAATAGGCTTGGTGGGAGGAGATATATTGAAGCCTCCAGTCACCGCGCAGGTGGTGGAAGCCATGATGGAGAAGAGAAACCTGGCTAAGGAGCAATGGCAACATATAGCATAGATGTATGAAGCACTGACACAAGTAGTAAAGGATGCAAGAGTCCGTGAATGACTCAGGACGATTCATGATGTTAGTGTTGGGGGCCAGTTGGCACAGGCCAATTTTGGGGAGAATCAAGGAATTTTTGAAGGAATGAAAGTAGCACCGGAAAATAGGGGAGCGTGCTGGAAACAGAGGAAAAACAACGCTGGAAAAGAGGAAAATCAACGACAAAAAGGAGGAAAAGAAGCATTGAGAAAAGTAGTTACAATGTGGACAAACTACTGTGGAGCAGTTGGAAAGTGGACAAGCATCGACTTGGAGCAATGGTTGGATCGAGGACCAACTGAGATTAAGTTAAGAAGAAAGTAGAAATACCTAATCCTCTTAGGGTTAGAGTTTTTGTAAAGGATTTGTCCCAATTTTTGTATAAGTAGAATGTATTAGGACGATGAGATGTTGATCCTTTTTGTTAGTGAGTTAGCCATTTTAGACAATCTGTTAGTAGCATGGTGAAAAGTTCTCAGAGTTGTGAGAGATATTTCAGTCTGTGGAGATCAAATGTAATGAAGGAATAAATGTACAGTGCACACCACTATATTTTGAAAGAATATGAATAAAGAGCCAACACAGAAAATATTTGTGGATGTAGCCCTAGGGGGGGGTGGACCATGAAATATATGTGTTTTGTGTGAATGTATGCAATGTTTTTGATTGTATTTACTTTAGTAAGTTTATGATGAACATGTTAAATGATAAAGGAAATAACACTATTCACTAAGAATGAACTAATGGAATCTGCAGAATAGCTCTAGTAAAATGAAGGTTATAGCTAGCGTGTAGATCTGAAGCTTACTGTACAATAGATGAATACTTATCATGGAATGCATGCAGTTATAATGGTTAGTGAAGTCCGTTGGTCATATACTGTGTCAATGGTAAGAGTTAGAGTTAGAATAATATATGGGTATTCGAGTGTTAGTAGTTTAGTGGGTCTAATGCCTTTGAGAGAGAAACACATCCCATCCCAAGGTTGAAGATATCTTAGTCCTATGACCACCCATAGAAGCCATCTCGTGTGAGACTGCATATTGCACTCTATGCGTTGTGTTACCTTCTGGTATCCAGAAGGGTTGATGGCAGAAGGGGAGTTGGTAATCTTGTAGTTAGAGCCTGGGTTAGCCCAAAATAAAACCAACAAGCACTTCGCTACTCCGATCTTTAGAGGTTCTGCTCTCAATATACACTGATTCAACCAAACTGCGAAGAAGCAAATTCCCGAATAGGCACTTATATATGACTCCAACACTTTGGAGATTCGGGCTTTGGAAGACCTGACCATGCAACAACACAAATCACCTGAACCCCGAACCGACACACTAGTCCGACACTCTCTGGCTCCAGAGCTTCGGTCTTCAGAAACTCTTACAACACAATACCACAATCCTCCCAAATGCCAAATTGGCGAATTCCCATAGGGCTCCTGAATCAATGGTCCACACTTCTCTGGCAACCAATGGCTCTGATCTACTTCAGAACTCTAGGTTTCAGGAGTTCTTGTTGCTAATCACCACCAAACCTTCAAACTGCCAAACCCCAAATGGGTGAAGGGATCAGATCTATGGTCCACATGTCCCCATCAATGAATGAGCTAGATTTACTACGAGCTTCAGGACTATGGGGAATTTCACACTAAATCCCTTTTTACCCGTGATCCTCTGGATCGCTGAACTTCTGAACGATGAGATCTTATGACTCACGCTCACCTTTGCACATATCTAATGATTGGGATATGATATCCTCCACGACGCTTCTCCTCCTGCTTGGGCTTGATATGAATGCCTAGATCTATGCTCCATGATTGATCCAATGACTCGTGCTCCTCCCAATGATCTACGATGTAGATTCAATTTAGGGCTTCAGAGATTCGGGCCTTCAACCACTTTCACAACAAATTCCTAAAAACTACCGAAGCAGAGAAGTCCGAAGGACTTCAAAGATTAACGACCACACACCTTCTCCAGATCTAATGGATGTGAAGGATCTATCTTCTCCCAAACATATCTCATCCGTTCTCTTTCAAACAAAGAGTTTTCTGTTTTCCTTGGGGACTTACCTCACTATCCCTCCTTGAGAATTTTCATTTGGGTGACTTGAACCTTTGGTGCATGCCTTGCACTTCCTCTCCTAAGATCTGTCTAGTCAAAGGACCTAAGTCTTTGTGCACCTTTTTTGCTTCCCTCCTGAGATTCGTGACTTAAATAAGTCACCTGCACTCTTCTTGATGCTCTCTTCAGTCTATAACTTTAGAAAGTTCTCACCTTCTGCACTCCTTGCATAGGCCCTGCGCACACTTACACTGTCTCTCCTGCTGATCATGAGACTTAAAGAATTCTCATGCACATACCTTACACTTATTTGCAGTTTAGAACTTGGACTATCCTCTGGCACACACTTGTGCTATTTCTCCTGAGCTTGAAGTTATTCAAATTCAAAGGGTCTCAAATTTTTGTTCCTTTAGATTACTTTTTATTACCTCCTATCACTCTGTGCTCTTCCTCCCGAGCTTGAAAAACACTTAGAAAAAAAATTGGTTTTGTGCACTCCTTGCACTTGCCTCCTGAGTCTTGGACTTGAAAGACTCACCTACTGATTCGAAAAGATCTTTTAAATGACAATGGTTAAGTATTTTTGCATGCGTTAAATTACCATTTAGGAACTGATGAAAGAGGAATATTTAATGAAGAAACATAACAGCCATATAAACATATACAGATATGGAAAATAACATAAAGAAACAACAAACCATAACAAGAGAAGTTGATAACGGAGTTCGACAATCTCGCCTACGTCTCCGGGCCTTTGTCTCAGTGGGTGAGGATTTCTTATTTCTGTTCAAAGCTTTAAAAGTACATCATAACAATGCCAAAAAGGTTACAAATTGATATGGACTTGTTTTACCAGATCTCTAGAACCCAACAAAA
>ML805133.1:127804-143088 GCA_009831015.1 Picea engelmannii | reverse complement strand
AGTGGTATTTTCAGTATCACTCTTCATAGAAGTAGATAGTCGAGATCTTTTGTGATGAACTGTCTGAGGGAAAATTTATGGCAGTTTACAGATCACTAGAAATCATAAACCCTATATATACTTTATCCAGGATAGAAACCATACATATCCTATATTTTATTGCTTAAAAGTTAAAACCATAAACGTCTTGGAAATTATTTATGGATTTTAAATATACTTTATTTTCATTTATAAATTTGTTTTTAAATAATTTAAATATTATATAATATAAAATTTTCAATTTTCTATTAATGAATTTTATTTCACTTGCAAAAAATCTTATTCTTGCTAGCAAGCAGAAATGCCACCAAAAATTGTTTAATCCTCTGGTAATATTAAGAGATTAAAAAGCTAGACACCTTTAAAACACGCTTAAACTAACCCCCTTAGAATCTAAACACCTAGAAACCCATTCACACTTATCTACTTTTGTCTAAAACATAAATGCACTTAATCGTATATAAGGTTATATGCATAATATTGTTTCAATTCTATTTGTTTACTTTAAATTTGAATTTTATTCCATTTACTATTTTTTCAAGTTCTTTTTTGAACTTTCGAATTTACAGAAAAATATCAATCTCTATTATGGACATTTAGAAATGTTGCCAAAAATTCTTAAATCCTCCGATAATCCGAAGAGAAATCAAAACCCTAAAAACTCTAAAAACACTGTTCAACTAAACCTGCTAGAATGTAAACAACTGGAAATCCATTTACACTAATCTACTTTAACTAAATTGAATAAACACATTTAAACGTAAATATGGTGAAATATATAATTTTATTCATTTTTATTTAATTTCTTTAAATGTAAATTTTATTAAATTTAATAGATTTTGAAGATTTCTTATTCAAAAAATCTAATCCCTACTCCCTACTGTCAAGCCTAAATGCTATCGATTTTTTCAATTCTTGGATAATGTTCTGAAACATACATGTTACATAAACACTTTTTAGGAAACCTGAAAATAAAACCATCAATCTATAAAGCTAAACCCTTAGTAGATAAAAACATGAAACACTGAAATGAAATTGCAAACCTAGAAACATAAACAGAGTCTGGAACTCATTCATAAGCCTAAACACAGGTATGCATTAAATCTTAAGCAGGGTTGTTATTAGAATAATGTCAACACTCAAATAAACATGTATGCATGTGTGTTGGTATATGTGTTTTGGGTAGTTATGTGGAGTGTAGGTTTCATGTTGTGTTAGTGACATGTGACCAACATGCAATTAATGCTAGTGTTAGGTGGATACTGTGGCAGGGTGCTATAAATGATGTAACTGAGAGATGGTATAATTGAGAGGGTGTGGTAAGTAAGCTTGTATGTACCTTGGGCTAGCCCTTTGTTGTATTCTTGCTGCAATATTAATAAAATATTGTCTCATATCTAATATTCTCTCCACTCTTGTGTTTAGCTTGTATATGGATTCAATATTTGAAAACCGAACATGGTAACAATGCATTATTAATTGGAGCCTATGACTGATGCTGAAGGTTAAAGGAGTTTTGGAGTTTGCAAAGGCCAATTTGATGACAATGAAGGCGTGGAGATTGTTGTCACCGAAGTTTGTTTCCAAATGAAAAAAACTCTATACGTATCTGAGTGACAACATTGTACGCATGCACACATGACATTTGTAGTAGGTAATTTTTTATGAAAATGTTTTTTTTTGTAAATAAAAAAGATTTATTACCTCAAAAATCTGTTGTAATCATACATAATGGAGCCATGTCTAGAGATCTGCCACCTGTTCCGCCAGACAAGTGGAAACCAGAGAAGGTGGTGACCTTCTGTAGTATGTACTGTTTGGATCTTGGCAAAAAACCGCCACCTATTCTGCCAAACAAATGGAAACCGGAGCATGTGGCAGGGGATTGTAATGTCTAAACTATTTGAGCATGAAGAGAGAGTTCTGAACAAGAGAATGGAAACTTCTACCGTATCTTTGCAAAAATAGTGCATAAAGCTAAAAGGAAGGGACTAAGCATCAGAAGAACCAGTGAAACCTGTGCCGACATGAGTTCCACCATGAGGAGTGAAAACGTACGGTTGTGCACAGGTCGGGCACTGTTGCTGGCTCTATGAACTCGAGAGCGCATCATATAGAATGTCGAGTCAGCTGCTGAGCAGGGTATGCCTGTGTAGCTGTTCCTGCATATCCCTGCGCATCTTGAAGATGAGTTCTAGATGCTCTAGCGCAAGGAGACAAGTGCAGTGTGAGTCCCGGTCCGTAGCTGAGGAGGGTGGTGGAGGCTCCATTGGGCAGTTGACCGACAGGATCTCTTCCTGAATTATGCAAGTCGCCCAGTCCGAGGAGCAAGCTGCAACGAGGATGGGATGGCTGGTGCTAGGCGGGTCATGGGGGTCTGGAACAGTATACATAAGGGAGTCCGGATGAACAATAATTGGCTCTACTGGAATCTCTTCTTCTTCAATGGCCATTGGAGGCTCGACATTCCACCCATCTCGGAAAATCAGAGAGGTCGGAGATGCCTGGGCGAGTTTGCGAATTCTACATTGCCTGGCAGCATCGCTGTACTAGGAGGGCCCTCTCTTGGGCTTACCACGCTCCCGTGGCATGGCGGTGGAGATAAACTAGACTGTGAGTGGCTTGAGAATTCGCAAAATAGGGAGAACGACAAGAGCAAGACCAAAATACAATATCTGAGCCGAGTGAAAAGAACCATAACATATCCAGAGGAAGCGAAGGGGCGCCAAAGGAGCTGAAATGACCTTGCGCATGCCTCCTGTACTCATCGTCATCCGCAAGCCATGGTGCATTGAAGGAGCCATTAAACCTGCGTGAGGGAGTTGTTGAACTTGCTCTAAAGCGCTTTGAATGCTGCCCTCCCTACGAGAAATGGAAGTGAGGGTGGCGGCAGACGCTATTAATACTAGGATGTGCATGCTAGCGATGTGGCACCCCATCTGGGGAATTTTTATGAAAATGTTAAAAAAGGGCTTTCAAGTATTAATTTTTACCAACTTTGGAGATTTTTGATTTTTATAAAGTTGGTTGCTTATAAAAGTGGAAAAGTTGAAGTAGGTCAACAATAAATTGACTCATTTATTGTAGTTATCCATCTTCAACTTTCTGTTGATGTCATTTTAGAATCTTAATAACATGCCATCAACTCGATAGACTCCTAAGCAAACAAGTAGATGCCCGAGACCCATGAGAGCCACACTTGTGAGAATGACACACATCATTGGAGTGAGGCACCAAATTTCATAGCAGCCACGATCTTGTAAAAATCAACCACGAAGAATATGCCTTTGGCTGGACACCAACAATTTGTGTTTTTGGCGAGGCTTCTGATCACTAGACAATAGTTGTGAAGTCATTTAAGGTAGTAGTTTGAAGATGTGTCGTTGATGTATCACAAAGGGTATCGTATACAACCAACAAAATTCAAGAAGGGCAGTCCACTACGTTGAACATTACAATCACAACCCAAGAAAAAACCCTATAGATACTAGATGCAAAGGTTGTAGGGTAGTAAAGACATTGTCCAACCATAATAATCCACATCTTGTAGTGGTGATTGAAATGACAATAGTGTGAGAATTCACTAAAAATTAAACTTTATCAAGTGTAATATAAGGCGGAAAGTCAAAGGTGGCGATAACATTGAATAAAACACCAATCGAGGAATGCGAGTCAAGTTTGTAGTAAGGAACAAAGGCGATAATTGCACCTAGGTATAACAAAATTTTGACACATAAATGTGTAGAAGGCATTGAAATGCTGAATTTGAAGACAAAGAGATAAACATAAAGCTCTGAATAAGTGTATTAACAATAGATGGATGTGAAGCCTTTGACATGTTACAACATCATCCCTATAAGCTTCATGTTATTTTCATTAAAGTCAAAACTTTATTTTTTAAAAGGAAGATGTTGGGAGGGAAGTGAGTCTTTACTACATAATAATGGCTTGATTATACAATAGATGATCAATGAATGATTTGCATCTTCATAGCAAATGTGCTTTATGACTTTTCCTATGTTTGGTTTTTAAAGCACATTTTTTCTTAAGAGTTGTAGGTTTGTGCTTTCAATATGAATTACAAATTTAGTTAGTGAGGCTTGGAGGGTATCATTGGTTTGCTTAGTGAGTTATGGGTGTGCTCCTTAGGAGACAATAACCAAATCTTGAGCATGGTTTATCTCGTCCCTCCTATCCCTTCTGCAATGCACAAAGCCTCCAGTATGTCTACCCCAAAGAGATTTCCAAGATGTTGCTATAGACGAATTTCTTGGGA
Source organism: Picea engelmannii (assembly GCA_009831015.1). Classification (NCBI taxonomy): domain Eukaryota; kingdom Viridiplantae; phylum Streptophyta; class Pinopsida; order Pinales; family Pinaceae; genus Picea; species Picea engelmannii. The sequence goes on along the minus strand of ML805133.1, from coordinate 138,773 downwards.
ACTAGTATTGGATCTTAAGTAGGGTTAGATTAATTTCAACTCTCAATAAACATGTATGCTTGTGTGTTTTGGTATATATGTGTTGGATAGCTATGTGGAGTGCACATTTAATGTTGTGTTAGTAACATGTCATTGGCTTGCAACTAATGTTGATTTAAGGTGATGACTATATTAGAGTGCTATAAATGATGTAATTGAGAGAACGATATAGTTGAGAGAGTGTGGCATGCAATTTTGCACGAGGGAAAGATATCCTTGGCTAGCCCTTTGTTGTATTATTGGTGTAACATTAAGATGTTGTCCCAATTTATCTCCACTCTCATGTTTAACTTTTTTTTACGAGGAAAACCTCATGGGGAAACTCAAGGGAAGCTTCCCCACATTTGTGGATGGCATCCCTGGTAAACCTATTGGTGTAGACTAGTATGCCTCATCCATGGGGATTTGAATCGGGCACTTGCTGGCACAGAACCAAGCAAATGCCCAACAACATTGATGACAATCGGTTGAGCTAACTCCTTGATCTTAGATGTTTGGAAACATCTTGTCCTACCCTCAAGCACTTAAAGCGAGAGTTAGATTGTCGATACCTTACCAATGCCAATTTTGTCCACGAGGGGAAAACATGTCATTAGAGGGGTTTGAACTTGGGAGGGGATGATAACAACTTCTCCTCTTAACCACCCAAGCTAAACCTAATTGACATTCTCTTGTGTTTACCTTGTATGTGCATTCATTCTTTTAAAAGCTAACATGGTACCATTGCTTTATTAATTGGGGCCTGTTGCTGCCTTATACACACCTCGGGTAATGTGGAAGAAATCTTCAATCCACTGGGTGTGTCCTTGGGGGCAAGTCTCGAGCGAAGGTGCTGTCACCTAATCCTCAACTCCTTCGTCTAGACCAACTCCTAACAAAGACAAGGGTGGTAATCCCTAAAAAATAACTAAGGCTTGAACTAAGCTAAATACAAGAAATGAAATCTAGGAGTTTATTGCAACAAGAACAATATAACAATAAGTAAATCTACACTAGCAACATATATCATTCATTCACTATAATTCCTTATGGAAAAGATATTCAACATATAAGAGATACTTGCATGAAACGAAAATAGATGTAATACTTGCAAGTAAATGACAATAAACAATAAGATACTTCAAGATAAACTGAAATGCTTGAGTTTGTAAAAGATTGAAGTAAATGTCTGTAAAGGTAAAGTAAATGAGACCGGTGCCAAATTGTAAGATATATGTAATGTTGTTGAATGAAGATTGCCGTGTGAATTGTCTTTGTAAAATTTTAATTATAGTTGAATAGGTTTATTGTGAAAGTGACTCTTGTGTTTGCAAGCCACCTTATGTGCAATGTGGATTGCAAACACAAGAGTCACTTCAAGATAGATGTAATGCTTGACTTTGTAAAAGACTGAAGTAAATGACTGTAAAGGTAAAGTAAATGAGACTAGTGCCAAATTGTAAGATATATGTAATGTTGCTGAATGAAGATTTCCGTGTGAATTGTACTTGCAAAATTTTAATTAGAGTTGATTAGGTTTATTGTGAAAGTGACTCTTGTGTTTGCAAGCCACCTTATGTGCAATATGTGCTAAGTGTTGCAGAAAAGTAAATCTAATCTAGATGTGGCCTCTAAGAGGCTATCCCTTAGTTTGGACGTTGAGCTTGCCAGATGTCCAACAGGTAGAGTATCCCTCTGACTTCACACACAAGCTCAAGAGAATGTGGGAGAACCAACGAGGAGAACCTAGATCTCAAAGTTCCCGCTAGATTTCTTACACAAAACCCTCTTGCCTTTCCAAACAAGCAATAACTACTTAAATATTTCCCTAATTAAAACTAATCCACACTGACCAGCCTCGGTTTTGATGAGTTCCCCAGGTCGAGCTAGGCTTGCAAGGGTTCAGAGCATACACCGGGGAGCTAAGGGTAAATGTTTATTTTGCCAAATTGAAATGCAGAAATTGAAACAATTGAAAATAAACTAAACTAGCAAATATATCTAGCTAAATTAATCTAGAAATTGAAATCTAATCTAAACTAACTATGAAATTGAAATCTAAACTAAGTTTTGCGGTGCTTGTGATAAATTTTATGATTGATTTTATCTTTCCTTTAGGTGAGAGTTGCAAATATGAAAGATTTGAAGCAAAAGGAACAATCACGCCGCAAGACACCAATCCCCCGGGGGGGAATGAAAACTGGGCACTAGGTAGCCCACTAATTTTTGTTGATGATTGCAGCGTCGTGTGACATTCTCCAGGATACGTTCTCCTCTGTGATTGAGTTGAGTCGACCTGTGAGAGAGCCCAGTGTTGGGTATGCCCATGTGATGGGGTGCATCGTTCTCCTCTGTGTGAGAGTTGAGTCRTYCCCCAGTGTTGGGTGTGCCCATGTGATGGGTGCATCGTTCTCCTCTGTGTGAGAGTTGAGTCGATGTGGTACTCCAGATGATTCTCCTGTGGACTCAGTTGAGATAGAGATCTGTTGAGTATGACGTCCCTGTGGCTGAGCACATGTGGATGTGTCCCTAGTGGCTGAGCACTAGTGGACGTGTGGATCCCTTGCTATATTGTCTAAATGTAAGATTTACTTGTAACCCTAATTGTGATGTAAAGGGTACAAGTCGACCCCACCATATGTCAAAGATAATTAAGGATTATTGTAATAATTAAATATATTTCTGAGTTATTGAGGTCGGCCCTGTTGTGCCAACATACACACCTATTGTTGTGTCTGGTCTTGTATAAGTAAAGGTGATTTCCCCATTGAGGAAACACACTCACACTTGTCATTTCGGAATTTCAGCAAGTGAATTTAAGGCTGAAGTGCGCACCTCTCTTGGGCACTAGTTTCAAGGTTGTAGAGCACCCTCTAGTGTGCATTAGGGTTTTATGGTTGGGGGATATTCTCTTGAGAATATATTAAAGGATTGCTGGGTTTTCTTCCCTTGAGTAGAAAGGTTTCCCATGATATTTCTTGTGTTATTGTGCATGGTAATTCTTCTTGTGATCTTGGTTATTGCAACACTTGTGTATGGAGTAGCTGCATTTGTTTATTGTTCAAGTACATGCTAAATAAAATAAACCTCATGCTTGAGCCTAGCATAGTGAAAATTCAACAATTTTATTATGGATTTACAATTATCTCTTTTTTGAGAGGCTTGTGGTCCTTTATACTGGACAAAACCACCAAGCTTACAAGTTTTCAAATGGTTTATTGAAGTATGAAGTGTTTATGGGGGTCCCGGAAGCTCGAATTCCACCAAAATTGGGCAGAATTTCCTTTTGTTTGTTCGCAAACTTGCACAAAACAGAAAACAAACAAATATAAAAGATGCCCCAAAACACTTTAAAAGTGCCTTTGAATGTTATTAGAAAAATCCAGAAAATACTCTAAGTTAAAACTATGAAAAACTAGCAAAATGAACTAAGGAAGGCAAGCTAAAAGCTTGTTTCCTTAGGGTCTTTGTTTGCTGTTTTGAATCAGTAAACTTAAAGCACTTATACTTGCCAAATAGAAAAATGAAGCTCAATATAATAGATCTCCTTTCAAGCCTTTAGATTTTGCTAAAAATATAACTTGCAAAAAGAGACTTTCCTATGCTAGATCTTGCTTTTACAAATGAAACTTTAATGCTAAGCTAAGATCTAAACATATGCTGCTACAAATTATATCTACTTATGAATTAAACTTGCAAGAAGATAGATCTAAGATGTATTAGAAAGTAACCAAAAGAATATTATAAATTTGTGAGATATAGAGAGATAGGAAGTGCTTGATCCCATGGATTGCTTTCGGCAATGGAGTTTCCTCTTTGGTTGAAAATTCAGGGACTATATTGTTCACCACAATCTTGAAGAAAGGAGGATGGTTACTCTCTCAACCTATTCTTCAAGTGAGATATCTTGCAAAACTTAAAGACTTCTTGCAAATGGTAGTTAAATATCTTGGTGCCACATATTTTAGGAGCATGAAAGCATGAATATTATAAGCTAAATACATCATGCAATTCAAAACCACTAACATGCATGAACAATAGGATTATTAAGCAAACAAGCTTTTCAATTACTATCCTAGTGGGAGATAGCTCCCCTTCCAAGGCCAAATCTTAACAATTTAAATGCAAAAATTCACTAAGAAAGAGTATACCAGTACCTCATACAAAATTCAACATAGAAGATCCACACAACAATGCTTTACACCATGTAGTAGCCTCCAAAGCCTTTTTATTCCAAAGAGAATGATAGATTACAAAATACAACCACAAGCATCAATTCCCCAAGCTCCAACTCCCATTAGCCAATAGAGGAGGGGTTGACTTGTTTAAATAGCGAAATGGGTGACATTCCCAAGGCAAATGCGCATGACACATGTAGGGCAACTCACTTCTAAGCAAGGATCACTCGCCACATCTCAAGAAAGGGAGAGATAACTCATCATAACTCAACAACCAATTGGAAGGTTTGCTGCCATATGGCCAAGGGAAGGTTTCAACCTCCCTTGGGATCTTCACCTTCTCCACAAATGTGCCACCTCTCCAAGGAGGTGGGCACCACACTCTGGGACTCTCACCCATTTTGCCAACACACTAAGCTAACTCGCCCTCATCTCTTAGTTAGGTCGCCATCTTTCTGTTGACTCAAGACATGAGGAAAACATGTCCCCGACATGTTTCCTTAATAATAGGCTTGCTGATTTTTATTGATTTTTTTCATTTTTTTTGTCTTTTTGTGAGAGAAATTAATTTTGAGTGATTACAATCACTTATTTTCACTCACAAAGTGGATACTTGTAACATCCCCATCTGGTACAACTCCTACGATGTACCACCGGTAAAAGCACCCTTAACGATTAGATAGGGCTCTCTTCAATCATTTGTCACTAGCAATGTGGAAAAATGAACAATTCAAAAATACATTACTATTAAATGTTTTTAACAATATAGTTTATCCAATTCATAAATTCAAAAGTGTTTACTATTTAGGAGGAATAAAATTTATCTAATCTTCTTTTTAGAGGTTGGATTTCTATGTGCTGAGAGTAAATCTTTGTCGATAGACTTGATGTGAAGTCATAAGCTAATTAACACAAGGGATTAGAGGGTTCCTAACATTGCTTCAATACTAGTAACAATTACTCGAGATTTAAAAGAGACTGGATTAAAGATGTAGATTCTTAGGAGTAAATTAATAAGAGTTTACCTCCATTGGCCTATGTTTGATTCCGAACATATGACAATTATGACAACTACCTAGGTGTTCTAAGAGTGACATGTCCAAGGAGTTATCTTTGTTGAAGAGCTTGTACCTCGATATTTGCAATTAGACATTAATGATATTGAGTTCGATTGAGGAGACATCTCGACTCAACCCAAAAACAAACAGGGGTTGCTATTAAAAGTGTGAGTTCTTAGCTCAACCATCGAAGGATGGAAAAGGAGGTCTCTCTTGAGAAATCTATACCTTTAAAAGTATCACCGCCACTAAATTTATAGAGTTCAAGTAAGATGCATGGAAAATTTGAGAATAAAAAGAAAGTTAATTTACTATAAATAAATCATCAACTCTAAGCTAAATGATGTAATTTATCTGTTCATTGTAGCTAACTTAAGGAAGAAAATTGATATTGTTAAAATGAGAACAAACTTCATTAATTTCATAATAAAACTGAGTGAGGGCTAAACAATACCTAAACATGCTTAGAAGAAAATTTTTATTTCTATAATTTATATATAATTAACCAAATCTATCTCACACAGGCTGGATAACAATCCACCCTTATCACTCAACGTGGTCAGACAACAGTTTCTGTCAGGAACCAAAAGGTCGCTGTAATGCAACTGGTAACAGCTCTGCCAGTCCCAGGAGAACGCTGTTAGGGAAAGGTGGATGTATCTATACCGCCTTCAAGAACCGTAACTGCCAGTAGCTGGAAAGGCTTGTCGATTTAAGGAAGTCGTGGTACAGTACCCACCACAGACAAGAGTAAGAGGTCGCCGTTCTCACTAGACACGGCCTTACTGACATACAACACTAGTCAAGGGTGAAACGCTCAATCCGACTGCGCTGGGTGAAGCGCTAGCACACGGATTTAAAAACGCTGAATCACCCACGCCCCCCCAGGTAGGTATCGTGGTCTCAAGGCTCGCGGCCGGGCACTGTCAGAGGTTATACGACTTCACACAGAAAGCGTTCACCAAAAATTTAAGAAGACTGCAACAATTACATCTAAATACACATCGTGAAAACTATCCACTGTCACTAAATTATCGTGCTAGCAGAATAATTAGAAATGCTGACCCACCTAGTTCATTGCATACATTCAAGGCGACCTGTGTCTAGTTGCTATCAAGTTTTTACAGTCCCAGGTCACGGGGGAAGGTTATTACAGTCAAAACGTATTACAATCACAGAGAAAATCGTTAGTACCATTATTAACCAATGCCAAATGCAGAGAAAATCTGTTACATTCATCACACAATACCATTCGCCGAGCAAATCATTATTACAGTCATTAGACGATGCAAAACACAGAGAAAATCAATTTACATTCATTACACAGTACCAATCACAGAGCAAATCGCTAGGGAAACAAAAACGAAATGCAGACAACTAAAAGGCCCAATTCGCCAGGTACTCAAGCTATGGTTGTGGTCTTAAGGTGGCAAATCGCCAGAGCATCTTATCCAGGGATGGAACAACTTCTTTATATATAAAAAAAAACGCAAGCCATATACTGGCAAGGAGTACACCAAATAAAAGAAAAACGCAGAGTTATAAAATGCAGAGCCCCAAAACAACGTAGATATCAACACAGTCATGGTTTAAAACACATAGAGTATTATTGCCATGGAGTGCCTTAAACGCCGAGCTAAACTGACCATCAAATAAAACGCAGATTTAATTTGTCCACGACTATGAAATGCCGGGTTAAAATTTTACATCTTTCATATAAATACAATCGCTGGAGTAATAAAAACAAGTCAAATCAACAAGAACAAAAACGTAGATCAGAGTTAAGTACTTTTTACATCTCGGGATACCGATATAAAAATGCTGACAACAGTAAGAGAACGCCAAGGTCATCAGGAAACTCATCGAAAGGATCGCAGGGATTCTATCAGACAAGGTGCAGAAAAATAAACATCAAGGAAGTGAGATAATCCATGTGCAGAGGCAATACGGGAAGACGCAAGTCAACAACCAGGCAAGGACTACAACAGAGGTAGACGACGGATAGGTTCATCCTTCGCTTCATCATCCTCGCACAGAAAAGCAGGGCGTTGAGATTCATAGGCCTTTTAATGCTAAGGCGAGGACCGTAGATCAGGCTCTTGGCCGACTACTCAGGCGAGGACTGACGAACTAAGGACGAAAGCTAAACAAACTCAAGGTCACAATCAACACCACAGGGTGGTCACGACATGCGGGAAACGAAGGTCATGGGAAATCAATCAACCAAACAATCAGCTAGGCTATAAAAATTACAATCATGAAACTAGACAACCAGTTTACCTACCCAATAAACAAGCAGATCCAAATCATAAATCCTACAACAATCTACCATTCAAACGAAGAAGTGTACCGTTGCTTGTTCGCCTGCTCCGAGTGTCGTCCGCGCGCTCTGTGCAACTCCCGCTCGCCGACTGCTGAGACTTCACCGGTACCTCCCAGCCAATGCTAGGGGTACTCTTCTTCCCCCTTAGCCCCTTGAGCTTCAAAGGGGCCACGCACACTATCCAGAGATCTTGTCTAGCTCCCAGCTCGCCTCCCAAGGCCGAGCTACCACTCCTCTCCGAGCTGGGTATCCCAACTCCCACAAGTAAATCAGTCAAGTAGATATTTCTGCAGCGTAACGTTACCAAACAGAAGATCCCCCCTTCATCCTTCTCCTTCCTTCATTTTATAGAGTTTCAAACTTCCTTTCTTTCCTAAAATCTCATTTAATTAAAGTTTTAAAAATAAATTCCTAAAAATTCCTCTCCGTACAAGTGTCACCCATCCCCTTCATTCCTCCATTAATTAATTTCTTTAAATAATTAATTATCTTATTTCCCTCACCCACCTAGAGTTACTCCTAGAATCACTCCTAGGTGTCCCCAAATTCCCTTACAGGTTTTAAAGGCTTTCCCTATTATGAAATTGCTAATTCAGTTTAAAATTAGAAAGCTCTTAATGGTAGATTCTTTACTAGGTTGACTTTTCGCTTTTTCCCTTAAGTTCCCCTTTTTCCCTTTTTATGTTACCTCTTTTTCCTATTTTCCCAAAATTTTAGATTTTTCCCTCTTTCCCCTTTTTACTTAGTACTCAAAAAGGCAAGTGTGGAAATTAACCCCTCTTTCCCCCTTTTTTTTATTTAATTAGTATTTTTTTTTTTAATTATCAAAGTAATAAAACAATTTTATTCCCCTTTTTGTTAAATTTTAATCCAACAGATTTTTTCTTTTTCTTTTTATGAATAAATTAAATTTCTTACTCCCTTGATGTTACAAGATTTAACGAAGACCACAATTATTATTTAAGTTGTTTTTATTTTTATTATTATTATTATTTTCTTATAGAAGACAAAATTTTACCACTAGCGTAATTTAGACTTAGACCTTAAAGTTCGTACTGGGCGACCTTTAATTAGGGAAATTGTTTTAAAAATTACTTAACATGTTATTTGTCTTAGGGCCATTTAGGTTCATCCCTCTATCATCAACAACGCGACGTGCCCTTCAAGACGCACTAGGTGCTCCAAGGGTGCCACTCGCCTCATCTGTTCCTTTGCACGACGTGCCCTTCAGGACGCACTACGTGCTCCAAGGGTGCCACTCGCCTCTTGACTGATTTGGTAGACATCGATAACCCCTGGAGTCAACACTTCGCCAGGTGAACTTGTGGGAGACTAAGGGCTTCTAAGGAATAAGGCCCCCGCCTTATTGCGGGCCCCTTATAATCATCGTGAACGACTGTCGCAGTCTGCCCTCACGGCATCGTGGGTCCTCTCGAACTAGGTAATCGTTAACCTACAGTTCGAGCCACGACGGGAGTGCTAGTAGGCTGTGGCAGGGCTGCTGTCCACACCTCTCCCTCAACATCTCTAGTAGTCGTGTGTGACCCCTTTACTCCATATGTGAGTCTGGTCGGCAAGCTATCGTCATCCTGCAACATCAACAAATCATGTCAGAACATATCCATATCATATCATCCAGTCAGATGCACTAATATCACAGTAAAACAATCAAACCCCAATAGCACACTCCTTGACTCGATCCGGAGTCCAAGGGGTTCCATCGATGCCTCTGCATCCTCGAGGTCCAAAATCCTGCACACTCAGTAAAACCGACTCAATAGCACTTGTCTATGTCGATGTAGTAAAACAACATGTCATCAACCCATAACGCCTCATAATCAAAATCAAAAGTTTTAATAGCATAATAATCCGGATCACTTGCGAGCAAGTGTCCTCAAAGAATAAGTTTGCTCAGTGCGTCAGAGCGAGATGTTACAATACTTAAGTAAAGAAGGTATTCCGGATGTGAAAACGAATACCCGCAAGGCATATGATGCCTCCTAGTACCACTTTTTAAACTTATGACTAAATTACAATTAAAATATCCTGTTTTGCGGTTAAAAAATCCTAGGGGGGACTTAGCGCAATTTCCATATGACTCAATATTAATGACTAGCATGGTACTATAAACATTAGACACTAGACTTAGATTTTCCAAGCTAAGTCCTTACCATCAGTACACACTCCAACTTTGGAGGGATTGAGTGAAAAAACTCAAAAATTATAATTCGCTTAGAAAATTAATTCAAGCGAGAAATAATTAATAAGTAAAAAAACACTCTAGAGTAGTGCACTCATGATTTAGTCTTAGGAGGCTAAGTCTTTTACAAGTTCATCATGCTAGATACATTTTATTACAATGCCCCATGGGGGGATGAAAATGCGAAAAAGTGGTCATATTGACCGGATGGACTTCTGAACTTTGACTTTGAACATATGAATGTTCAATCTTTGGTGGCTCAATTGCAAGTCCATCCTAGTGCAACTTGGTGGATAACATTGGCTCCATATGGGGACGTGTGCTTGATCTTTTAGCAAAGGAGAGCATGCAAGAATCTAGAATCTATATCCTACATCACAAACATCTCACCAAATAGGTGTATTAGCAACAAAGATAATATATAGAAACCAAGTATGAAATGAAGTTGCATAAATAATATACATATATACAAGGAAAGTGCATAAGAAGAAAGTGAAATAATATACAAGGAAAATTTAAAGACATGAAGATAAAATACAAAGGAGAAGGGTTAGAGAGATATGCTACAAAGGATGCCCCCATGGGCATCAAATATCTGCATTGATGACCAATTCAAGGTGGAGCCCTTTCACTGACATATTTAACCTTTTGTCGTCCAACTGGCTGAGAAGAGTTGTTGAAGACTTTTCTTTGTGCCTTTGGGAAAATCTTACAATTAATCCCTTTTGACTTTTCCTTAGAAGGCTTGGCATATTCCTTAATAGGGATGATATCTTTACTGTTGAATTCATCATGAATAACATCATGCTTAACATCCTTCACAATATTTATTCCATTTTTCTTCTTTTCTTTGAAGTACCTTTTTTGATTTTTATCATCTTGGGATCTCGATTCAATTTAACATTATTCTCAATGTGATCACCAGGTTTTTCTATTTTTTCATTTTTATATTCATCTTGCCTGTCAAAAGTATCCTCTTTACCAAAGTATATATCTTCGGGCTCTAAGACATATGGAGTGGATGGCCCAAAAATCCTGTCCAACTCTTCCTAACCATTAAATGACTCATCTGACAACTGACCGCTCGATGCTGACAATGCTGACCCAATTGATAAATCCAACCCAGTTGCTGATTTTGAAAGTGCTACATCAATCCCATTTTCACATGGAGCTTCTTCAAGAAAAAGACTAT
>ML805133.1:93706-103745 GCA_009831015.1 Picea engelmannii | reverse complement strand
GCTACTGCTGACAGGACAAATCTGACGAAGAAGAAGAGAGATGGGCCCTCCAGGGCCATGCTCAAGTCAGTCCCGCTCTCGGTACTCCATGTCTAGGACCATGTGGGCCTCGAGACATGATCTCCTAGTTATCCCTAGATATCTGGGATAACAAGCCCTTAGCCCCTCTTCTCATGAGAGAATGAACCATGACCCGTTATCGAAGTTTAGTACAATGAGACATGCTTCAGGATGGTAAGTGTTAAGTATGGTGGGGAAACAGAACGTTATCCTTGTGAGGCCCCCCTAGTAATACCCCTTTTTCTTGGGCTTGCATTTCTCTAAGAGTTTAATTTTCTGTATTTTTATTTTCATTTTCCTACACCTTGCATAGTGGATTGGCCTAGCCACCCATGCAAAACCGTATGACTAGTTAATAATTTTATTTCAGCATTGCAATTTCTTTTCAAGTTTGCCCCTTTTGTCCTTAAGGCAAGGTTGTGTGGCTAGGATTTGTTTATTTACTTTCCAAGTCAAGCTATTTCCTTTCTTGCTTTTATTTTTCACCCACTTGGGCACAAAACCAGTAGGCTTGTCCTCCACCTTGTGCCTTTGTTGAGGTTGCAAGTGGTTTAGTTTGATTTTAAGTTATTTCTTCATTCTTTATTTGTTTGTCTACACCCTGCAAAGAGGATTGGCTTTGTCACCCATGCAGTTTCGTAAGGCTAAGTAGATAGTTGATGGTTATTCTTCTATTTTCTCTTTAAAGTTCATGTGATATCTTTATGGTTTAGAAGCACATAATTTCATTTACTATCTTGTTTAATCCCATGGTGGCATAATCTATTTACTTGTACATTTCTTTCAAACAATTCTCATTTACTTTCCTTTCAAGCACTTGCAATTTACTTTCTTTAAAGAACTTAACTCAAAGTAACCTTTAATCACCTAATCAATCTATCTTAGGCTCTAAGGGATCAATTTATTTAGTTTAATTAGATCACCCTTAACTGTTGCAACTTTCGCCATCAAACAAGGGACTTGTGGAGGCGACTTGGGGTGCTAGATCAGGGATGATCTCACGGCACTAGGTGTCCCCCTTGTTGAGCACCCTTGTTTCCTGGGTTGACCTGTGGAGCTAGGGTAAGGCCTTGTTTGCCTTGCTTATTGAGCACCCAACAATCCTTTTGGCCAAAGCGGTGGGAGTTTTGGAGAAGTCACCTAGTCCAGGATTTGCAACTTCACCTAATCAACCTAAATCCTAAAATCTATTCACAAGCAACCTATGGTTCAACTTCATCATTCATTTTCATGGTTCATGCTCTTTAATTTCTGCAATTTCATTTCAAGTTATCTTTCAAGCAATCTTATTGAGCATCTTGTGGTGGTTGAATGGCTGATCTTAAGTTGCACATTAGTGCCCGTGGAGGCTATCTTTCAAGTTTTATTTCTCTTCCTCTTGAGTTGCGCACTTAGCCCGTGGAGGCTTTCTTTTTGTGGTCTTGTCTCCTCTTGAAGTTGCGCATTTGAGCTATTGAGCACCCTCCTTGAAGTTGCGCACCTCTCTTGGGGCACTTCAAGTTTGGGTGTGGGTTTGAGTTGTGTTTGTTGTGGATGCTATCTTGATCTATCTCCTTCTTTTTCCTGCAAAATCAACTTGAGTTAGTTCAATCATTGCTTTACTAGAATCATAGATCTAGCAAGTGCTTGCTCTTTTCATTTGTAGATAGTTGTACTTTGTATATTGTTGTAGCATCTAGAAATTCTTTACATTCTTTATTGTGTTGATAGTTGTTTCAATTCTTTGTATCTAATCTAATTGTAAAGTTTTGTAAAGTTATTGTTTCTATTCTTTGTGTAACTTAGTTGACCCCATTGCCCAACCTTAGGCACTAGTCTTAGTTGTCTCAGGGAAAGGGTTTGCTTTTGCATTGAAGGTTTGCATTGCATTGCTTGCCTCTCATATAGGCTAGTTTCCCCTAGCCTTTAACAAATTAAAATTAACTCCTAGATTTCACCTAATAACTCACATAGTAACTAGGGTCTACCCCCCTTGGCTTCTCTAGGAGTAAGCCTAGACGGAAGGAGTTCAAGTCGAGGTGACAGTGGGCTTGAACTTAGGCATTGTGCCTCCGAGGACACACTAAGTGGATTGAGACTTAGTCCATGTTTGCAGGTGTGTATAAGGATGGCAACGGAAATCTCCCAAGCTTTTGGAAATAAAGTGTCTATTCATTGTCCAAGTTATTGTAGATTGTACGTACAAGTTTATTTATATGTGGCAAATATTGTTCTAGGCACACCATTGAGAGTTATTTTTGCAGGTTTGTGGATGCCGTTGTCAATTCAAGGGCCATAGAGGAGCAACTTTGATACATTGGAGAAGGTTAGGTAATCCTTAAATCTTCGTGTGTTGCTTACCTTCAAGAGGAAAACATTATGCATATGACATCACTTGATTCAGTGCATCTGTAAATAATCTTTGGTAGGGGCCACCCATAGAATTGTCTTGAGAAGTGGATATTAGATAGACCCTCTCCCCCATCAATTTTGTGGATTTAGCAACTAAATTGGGGCTGCTGTTGTCCACGTCACCTTGGCTGCCTACGGCCTCTTAATATTCATAAGATCAAGCCTTTGAAGTTGCATGCATGACCCCATAGCCCAAGCAAATAAAGACACTGATATTCCCTTTCATCTGCCACCCCAAAATACAAAATCTCAAAAACACTTTTCCTTTTGTTTTCTGTTGCTAAGCTCTCTCTTGCTCCCACTTCATATTACACACATTGAGCTTAGTTAACCATAGGGAATCCCCCTAGGTTAGATTTCACCTAGTCTAAAGTGAGAAAAACAAGGCTACTGAGGTGACAGTGGGTAGCTTGCCTAAGTTGCCCTTGGGGGTTTCACAATGTGTGCTTAGGGACTTCTGCACCAAGTGAGAACCTGAGAGGTAACAGACTTCATAATCCAAAGGATAGGCACCGGTGCTGTTGAATCCATCCTATTTTCCCATGGATATATATATATATATATATAAACTTTCTCTGTGGTCTGATCTGTCATACACCATCTGAACTTAACCAGCATATGAGAAGCGATACTTAGGGATACCGCCCTATAGTGGGCAAGTACCTGTTGTGAAGTGAGAGAGGTGCATAGAGAGGGGGACAGAAGGTCTGAAGGTCGACCTTGACATTGTGTTGTCCTTGATGTCTATGAGCACCAAGAGAGGTGTTGTAACTGGCCTCCCCTACTTGCCTCTAGAATAATAAATTCCTGTCACTGTTGTTGGCCATTTTAGATGCTGAAAAGCCTCCTGAGTCCAAGCAGGCAATGATGGGTGGGGGCTCATCATCACTGATCCTGAGCCAACTATTGATGGATGGGGGCTGCAGCCCAAAGACAAAGCAACCCACTGCCCAATACGGGCATAATTCCCGTTGTTGCATGATGGTTTGAAAAACCATACAGGCCAACTGGCCTAATTTTTGATGAAATTAGACATAACTTTGATGTACTTGTATTCCAACTTGGATGACATTTTTTTGTGTTTGTTATTAAGCTTACTAGGTGGCTAGGTTCTAGAGACCTATCTAATGGCGGCTGCCCTATGCAACCCCCCCTTTTTTTTGTCTAAAATGCCATATGCAATTTAATAGTTAAAGGAAACATTTTATTAAAAAAATCTAATACTAACACCTAATATATACAGTGATATGACCATTGGACTTCGCGAACTCTATCTTGGATTCACTAAACTATTTCTTATGCAAATATTATGCATAGAGCAAAGGCAACCATTTCTTACCCCATAATTCTTTGGTTCCTGTTTATCATTAAATTGTTGTCTCCCATATTGTTTCCCGTTTCTGATGTCTGGTAACATAGCAATAGGACTTATTATATTTATACAATGTTCATATGCCTATTGAATGGTGATGATTCTTCTTCATGACTATTTTTTAATAATAGTTATTATTGCTATTACTACTATTACCCTGTTTATACCCTTCGTATACTAGATCATTTTTTGATATGATGTAATTTCTCGATTTCTTTGTTTGTGTTGTCTTTTTATTCTCATTCTCAATTAGAAGGATTAGCTTATATGGACAAATGATCCCCCACCGATGATTTTCAAAGAAAGCTACATTTACAAAGTCCAATAAATACAAGTCCTGCTTCACTAACCTATACTAGCCAAGTAGGAAAATGAAAAGCATTTTATAAACTAACATTTAATTTGGGTTTCCTTTGTTGTGTTTAGGTTATTTTCTTGCGGCACAAGCAAAGAAGGAGAATCCTTCCTAGTTGAGTGGAATGAGAGTGAAGGAGCAATTAAGAGAACATACTCTGGGCTTAGGAAGAAGAGTTCAGATGTTGTGCAATTCGATACAACCCAGAACCATTTCTTAGCTGTGGGGGATGATCACCAAATAAAGTTTTGGGATATGGACAGTACCAACATGCTTATGAGTTTTGATGCTGAGGGTGGTCTACTGGTGGGAATTTCTGTTTATTCTTTATTTGTAGTTGCAATTATTTTGACTGCAGCAGCATTCTTTATATGCTTTAGTTGCTTCTGACAATGATGAAATGGTATTTGCTGTCTTGAATTCCAGAGCCTGCCTCGTCTAAGATTCAACAAAGAAGGATCTCTTCTTGCAGTGACCACAGCAAATGGAATCAAGATTCTTGCTAATGCAGATGGACAGAAATTACTTAAAACAATGGAGAATAGGACCTTTGATTCATCATCAAGGGCACACATTGATGCAGCTGCAATTAAGGTTAAATTTTTTATAATTCTTTTCCACCTTATTTGCATGCCAGGTCAGTGCAACAACAAAAAGTGTTCTGACTCTAGCCGTTTTCTCATTCAGGTGCCTGGTGGTATTCCTATTGTTGCAGCAAGTGCAACATCAAGTCCAGCGACTGGAAGAACGGAGCGTGTTGAGAGAGCGTCCTCAGCCATTACTGTCTCTGGAATAGTAAGACTGTAGCATGAGAAATGGAACAAGAGTTTGTCCTTTGAAATGTCTTAGCATTGAGGGAAGGATATCCCATTGAGAGAAGTGTTATAGAACATCACCATCTCAAGCGAGCTGATATTATATTTCTTTTCACAGTTTACAGGTGCATTCTATCATGGTAGGCTTTTTATATTTAATGTTGTGTTGCAGAATGGAGTTGATCCAGCACAGAGTTCAGAGAAACCAAGGTTATCGGATGATTTATCTGAGAAAACTAAAATATGGAAGCTGACTGAAATTACTGATTCTATCCAATGTCGGTGTATAACATTGCCTGACAGTGCAGTGGAGCCTGCAAGCAAGGTGTGCTTTAACTATCCATATTCCCCAAAAAACTTCATTATGTCAGAAGCTGCAACATTTTCAAGTGAGATATTTTGTTCAATTGCGTGGCAAAATTCCATTTGTGTAGGTTTCACGTCTTCTATACACAAATTCTGGAGTTGGATTACTAGCTCTTGGATCTAATGCAGTGCATAAATTATGGAAATGGAACCGCAGTGAGCAGAATCCCAGTGGCAAGGTGTCTGATCAATGAAATAGAATGGATGTTTTTTGTGTCTAATATTTGAGGTGAGCAGTGTTGTTGCATTCAAGAGATTGCTGAAATAATTTTTGGTTATATCCAGGCAACTGCAAGTGTTCATCCACAGCGCTGGCAACCAAGCAGTGGTCTTCTCATGACTAATGATATAACTGATATAAATCCAGAGGAGACTGTTCCATGCATAGCTCTGTCAAAGAATGACTCATATGTCATGTCAGCATCGGGTGGAAAAGTATCTTTATTCAACATGATGACATTTAAGGTAAACAGAGGACTTCTTGAGGGACTTATTTAGGCACTGAAACCCTAAATTTCATTATTAATTGTTCTGAATGGTCAGCTTATCATGAACTTATGTTTATATCAATGCTTACAGTATACAAACAATTGAACTTGCCTATGTATTCAACTGTCCTGCTTTTGGAATTCTCAGGTTATGACTACTTTCATGCCCCCACCCCCAGCATCAACATTCTTAGCATTCCATCCACAGGATAATAACATCATAGCTATTGGGATGGAAGATTCAACTATCCACATATATAATGTCAGAGTAGATGAGGTATGTGTTAAAAATTTAATTTTGTAGGACATCATGCGTTCAGTTTTGATTGAAGGTAGATAAATTTGAAACTTCAAGTTTTACCATGTAGAGATAGTTTACAATCAGAGTGTCGACAAACAAAACTTTGCTAGCACAGCCATATTTTCTAGATTTCTTGATAATGGCTCATCTACTCACTATTGGCATGCGACATTATGTTTCTTTGGTTAAAAATGTAGATGCAACAAGCCATGTTAATCATAGATTTTCTCAATAACTACATAATTGTTGGCAGGTTAAAACTAAGTTGAAAGGACATCAGAAGAGAATCACAGGTCTTGCCTTTTCCAGTACTCAGAACATTCTAGTGTCTTCAGGTGCAGATGCACAGGTAAGCCTGTTGACATTTAAAATCTTGTAAGTTCTCAGATGAAAATTTGATGTTTAAAGAAAATTGTGTTTGCAGCTGTGTGTATGGAACACAGACACATGGGAAAAACGCAAATCGAAGACTATCCAGATGCCGGTTGGAAAGACAGTTTCTGGTGACACACGAGTTCAATTTCATTCTGACCAGCTTCATATACTTGTTGTCCATGAAACACAACTTGCCATTTATGATGCCTATAAATTAGAACGCCAATGCCAGGTAATAACAAAATCCTTACTATTAAGTCGTGGAATTAGGCTATATCATAATTGATTTAGTATGGAGAGAAATGATGTCAATAGGAGCAAGTTACTGCATTAAATATACCATACAGTCTTTGATAGTTTTCTATTGCTTTCATGTTTAATGTTTGGTAGCAAGAGACCTAGTGTTGGTAGTCTGACTCTGTACAAAATGATTTATAAATTATAATATGTACTAGTATACTAATTTACCCATTATTCTTATTTAAAGTGACACTTTGAACATAACTTTTATTCTTATTTTTTTCAAAGAATTAAGTGGAAAATGTGTAATTGTTTGTTTCCCTTTCAACTGGCCATGTGCAGTGGGTGCCACAAGATGCTCTTTCAGCACCAATATTGTATGCAACATATTCATGTAACAGGCAACTTATTTATGCGTCATTCAGTGATGGTAATATTGGTGTATTTGATGCTGAAATACTCAGACCAAGATGCCGCATAGCCCCAACTGCCTATTTAAGTTCAGGGACTAGTGGGTATGTAGGATTTGTTAATGGCTTTTTTCTGATATGTAGATGACAGATTATCATAAATATGCGTTAATATGTTATTCTGTCATTATACAGTTCTACCACTTTACCCTTGGTTGTGGCTGCACACCCTCTTGAACCAAATCAGTTTGCCATTGGATTGGCTGATGGAGCAGTTCAAGTAATTGAACCATCCGAGTCGGAAGGAAAATGGGGGGTTACCCCACCTTCAGAAAATGGAACAGCATCTGCTGTGGTTGCTGGTCCATCAAGTAGCAACCAAGGCTCAGAACAAGCTCCAAGATAATCAGCTTTTGTGTAATAGATTGTAGTTTGTTCATCTGGGCTCTTTTCTTGCTGACTGGTAAGCATTTTCTATTTTTCTCTCTCTATATCCACAATACCTTGTTCAAGGTTGTTTAAATTCAATGTTTGTACAAATATTTGTCAGTGGTGATTGTATATTCTTTCTATGGACAAGCCACCAAAAGGATAAGCAGGTAATCTCCATTGCATGTATTTTATTTTCATTGTTTACCTGGAGAGAAGTGATCGCTATCAGTCTAGTTGCACATTAATTTGGTATTTTGGCATATTGACACTATCCTTTGAAAAGCAATGAACATTCATATTGATAGATTATCAAATTTATGTTTCAGTTATTCCGTAGGTTTTGACAGTGGCTTTGTCTTCTATGTAGGACATATTCATCATTTCAAGATGTCTGTGAATATCAAATAGTGATTTAAGTTGTATTTCATGAGACAACATGCAATACAACTAAAGAATATTAGCTGTTAGTTTAGATATGTTAAGTCAAAATGAAACTGCTAAGCCATGACCTTGGTATCCAAAACATGGAAACAGACATTGAATGACCGGTGAGCGTGTTTTGGTCATGGTTTGATGATATCTTGCTCTTTTTGATAGAAGCAACCAGGGATTAGAAAAGAGTGGTGCGGCGATCTGTCATAAAAAATTAGAATGATGTGTTATTTTCACACAATTGCATGGATAGGAATACACATAATGATGAGAAAGTGTGGATTTATTCATATCATTGGATGATGCCGTGTCTCATTTCATAAGAGGAGAATAGGAGTATGTTACACAACTCCCAAGTACCTAATTAGTAACCACTACATTAATTACTATATTAAATGCGTCATTTTTACATCGCTTCATTAGTGAGACTTTATTAAACCTCCAAGTCCTAATACCTCTAAGTTCTAAATATGATCATATTTTTTAACACCCTCCCATAATGGTCATTTGACATGCTTGTCAAAATACAAAAAGACAAAAGCTTTGGACAAGCAAGATGTATGTAGTGGACATGATAAAATCTTCAAAATAGTGACTAGAAGTTAACTGTATCTGGCAAGGTTGATGAAGTACAATTTACATCACTATCCTTTTGTTTGACCATTGACTCACTAGCTGGATGAAAGCCAATGTTGGCTGAATAGTGAGCCTTTCCACCATTGACATACAACTTGGCTTGTTCACTAAAGTCACCTCCACATATAAGCGGTCCAACGTAGCAAAATTTTGTGTTTTCTTCTTTGAGGAAGCACCCTTTGGTTTAACCATGTCTTCACCCTCCTTGAAGGTTGTCTTTGTTACCATTTCATCTTCACCCACCCTCCTTGAGGGTCCTCTTCTTCTGAATTACTGCAGATAACGCATAATATACCCACTGTTTTCCTTCTCTTCTTTGCTAATTTTGACTTGTTCCAGCAGTAATGTCATCCAGGGCTCCATTTCTTGACCTTTTCTCACTTGACACATTGGCCTTGGCATTATTGCTGAGTTTTCAGTAAAATTACAGCCATCTTTCTGTTGAACCAATCCTGCATTCTCAACTTCTATGAACCAAACTAAACCCTGTTTTTCCACACCACAACAACCATATTTTTTCTATTCTTGTCAAGAATAAAACACATATTATCGCTGGAATTTATATGTAAGTGTGGGCTATGCTTCATTATACTAATTTGTGAGTAGATTTTTCTCTAAACAAGGAACATAATAGACATCTTTAATCATTACCTTACCTCTTAGCTGATGTATGACTTTTCCCTTTCCTCTAATCTTGTATTCTTTTCTGCCACTCAACACAACAGAACACGGAGGGAAATTTATCTTCGACAATATCAATATACTAGTGGATGCTGTTAATTAAATGTCTAGATGCTCTTGAATCAATGTACCAATCATCTGTACTGCTCTTTGAATCCTTGTTTCTAGTCATGAACACAAAGAACTCTTCCTTCTCCTTGTTTTCAATGACATTAACATTTTTCTTCTCGGACTGATCATCGAAAGAATGCACTTGGTTGTGTTTTTCATCCCACAAATTCTTTCTCCAAACTCTACTTATATGCCCTAGCTTGCCACATTAAAAGCATTGAATAGATTTTCTATATTTACTTGACTCTTTGTTTCCATCCTTGTCTTTGTTATATTTGCTTCCCTTGCTCTTGAACTTCGTTGCAAGTACTGCCTTAGAAAACTCATTCATATTGCTATTCCCAAACTGTTGTTTTCATTTGTCTTGCCGCATGAGCTTAGTGCTCAACTACTCAAATGTCAGAGCTTTGTCAATATTAGTAATGTTCAAGGTCTCAATAAAATTTGCATGGGAAGAAGGAGAAACTTTCAAAGTTATATAACTTCCATATCTTCTTATTCCATTGTTCTTTCAATTGATTTTTAATATCCTTGAATTTTAACAAATGATCTTGCAAGGAGTCAGATGATTCCA
>ML805133.1:16742-29786 GCA_009831015.1 Picea engelmannii | reverse complement strand
AATTTTTAGCATTAAAATTGAAAATTTATCAGAAATTACAGGATTTGACTAAATCCCGTAATTGCTCCTAGGTTCGTGTACTTGCAGAACACCTGGGTGAAATATAAGACTTGTTTCGTGATCCTTGATGTACAAGGATGGATTATGAGCTATTAGCTTCGATATTTGAGCCTTCCAGGTGTCTGGTCAACGCTGGTCAAACTAGGCCACTTCAACAGAAAATACCCTATTTTTGCCTTAAATCATGGACAGTTTTAGATTTTCGTGGGATCTGGTCATATATTATGGATCTGAAGGGGGAATTCAACCTTCATAGAATATATTATGGATCTAATCATGATATTTAGGAGATTTATTAGCATTATTAGTTTTAAAACTCTTGTATACATACTCTAAAGTATAGACTAGTATGACAACCTTGAATGTGAATGAAGGAACTTTGGAATTTGCAATATTGAGATGAGTCCTGCGTGTTGTTCTTGATAATGCCTATGATATGATTATGTGAATGCTGCTGGAGATCTTTCTTAGCTGAGACAACTCAAGTGTACAAGTGAAGCATTGGAGGGCCCCCTTTGCCAAACTAGTACACTCTGCCTTTATGTTCTTTTCAAGTAATCTTTGATACATGTTTTAGATTAGATCTTGTTGTAGATGAGTTTTATTCATATCTTGTTGTAGTTAGATGAATTCCATAGCTAAGTCATATGCTCAATGTTTCAAAGCCTTACTCATATTTTGAATGATTTCTTAAATAAGAATTCAATGTGTGGTTTGCTTTCAAGCATTAAGATAACCATGAATGTTTTTTGAGTTATTTACGCTTTCAGTACTTTTGATATAAATTGATGATAGTTGCTAATGAATGAAATAAGACAATGAATGCATCTCTTGAATAAGAGTTTTGTCCTTGTAGCATTAATAAGCCTTAGAACTAGTTCGAACATCTCTTGAATGCTTACTGTTGATACTCTTTAGGAAAACAATTGCTGATTACTGTTATGAGATCTATGAATAGGACTTCTGAACAAAAGCTTAGCATCTCTTCCATATTCAGCCCTTAGAGTAGGTTTTGGTTTATTCCATTAAAGAATAAAAGTTATCTTTAAATCCATATATTTTGGATGTGCCTCTAAGTCTTACAAACATCGGATTGACAATCATTTGCACTCTAATTTACATCAGTAAATTGGAGCCTAACAAGGACAATCATGGAGTGTGCAAGGAGTATGAGATTGCATGCAGGGTTGCCCTTACAGTTTTGGGTTTCCCATGCAAGTGATTCTAAACCACAATTTCCCTTTTCTTTGTCATTTTTATGTTTAAATTATGACCTACCCTCAACTTCCAACCATTTTCTAGCCAAACATCTAGGGTTTTGGGCATATTTCACCTTGGAACATACCTTGGCATCATTTACTGTTTTGTTGTTGTAATTTTCAACTTACTAGGGTTTGACGTCTTGGATATTTTGAGATTATTTCATGCCATTTACATTTTAGCAAGTGATTGTTATTAAAGCCCTAGTTTAATTTGCATTTTTAGCCCTAATCTATTGCATGCTTGACCTTTTTAAAGGGTTGTTTTATTTATGCTATTTTAACTTGTCAAATTACTCAAGTAATAATCTTAAATGCAAGTTTTATGACAACCATAACTCTACTCTTAATTTGTATTGTTTGGGGCCTCTCTTTGACTTGTTTTGTCTTGTCCAATATCACTAATTGTCTAAAATCCTTCACATATACAAATATGGAAATTGCTATATTAAATCACTTTGTCTTACCTTGATTACCTTAACCTAATGGTGGTGTGTTTGAGTAACCAATATAGGAGGCCATAGACTTGCTTTTCCTTTCTATAGGATTCCTTGAGGTTGCCATGGAAGCCTCCTTTGTGTTGGATCTTGTCCTTGACTAAACAAGGGAAGTAATTGCTAAGGTGACAGTGGTAGGTAATTCTAAGAGTTACACTTGTCTTGCACCTTGTGATAAGATTTGCACAAGGGTGCTATATATTTTGATAAGAAAGTATTTGACATGTGTTTGGCCTACAAGGCCCTCATAGAAAAACAATCCAGAAGTTAACTATATATGTTAAGAATAGATAATGGAGGTCAATATATTAACAACAAATTTACAACTTACTACACTACATAAGTAATTTAGATGCAACATATTGTTCCATATACACCATGAAAAAATGGTGTTGCTGAGAGAAATAATCACACATTAAAGGAAATGACAAATTGTATGATTCAATCTAAGAGATTAAGTTTTCATTATTGGGAAGAATCCATTATTTCTGCCAAGTACATATTCAATCACATTCCCACAAAGACTTTAAAAAATATAACACTAGAAGAAGCCTGGAGTTAAATCAAACTATATGTAAGCCACTTACATGTGTTTGGTAGTGAAGCATGGGCTTACATTCAACTTAAAAGTGAGAAGTGAATTTTTGTTGGATATTCGGAAGATGCAAAAGGTTATATACCTTTTCAACTTTGTTCCAATGAAATTATTATTATGAGAGATCTTAAGTTTGATAAAAGTATATCGACCTATGAGCCTAATTCGATGTTTGTGTCATATTCAATGTGTGATCCATCTTCAGTGTTTGTGCCATGATCTCTTCCCAACTTTTCTGTTAGTGATCATATTTTGGTTTCTTCTTCAAATAATGACATAAGGGATGAAAATACAACTTCTCCTACTCAACTTTCTTAAATTGTGTCCATTAAACTTGAACCCACACTAGAATCATCACTTTATAGATGGGTCCATACACAACGAAGAGAAACATGTGATCATAGAGATCAACATTGTACACATTCATTGTTCCAATGATCCTCCTCTCTCTTGGCTCAAGTTTCATAGAATCATGATCCAAAAATTTTTGGAGAACATTCTAGCCATCCAAATTGGTACACAACAATGAATGAAGAATATCAGTCATTAATGGGGAATGATACTTGGGATCTAATACCTCTTTTGAAAAGAAGAAAAATTGTTAGATTCAAATGGATGTAAAAAACTAAGTATGCATTATATGGAAGTGTTGAAAGACATAATGTTTGATTAGTTTCCAAAGGATTTTCTCAAGTTGAAGGGGTTGACTATAATGAAACCTTAGACCCTGTAGTTGGAAAAATGAATTCCATTTTCCTTTTTGTATCCATTTCCGCCTCACATAAATGGGAGGTCCATCATATGGATGTTCAATATGTCTTCTCACATGGTGATTTGCAAGATTAAATTTACATGGAACAACCTCCAAGCTATGTTTAGAATGTTTTCATCCTTGTTTATCACCTTAAGAAATATATTTATAGTTTTATGAAAGCTCCTCAGGCTTAATATACTAAAATGGATAGCTTTCTTCTTGACACTGACTTTTCTAGATGTCATTCTGATCCCAATGTCTATACCAAGAAAGTAGAGAACCATCTCATAATATTTGTTCTTTATGTTGTGATGACCTTATTCTCACTAGTAGTGATCCAAAACGTTTAAACCATGTGAAATCCAACCTCAAGAAGAAATTTGAAACGATGGATTCATGTTATTTACACTATTTCCTTGGCCTCCAATTATTTCAAACCAATGAAGGAATTTCCCTTTCTTAGTATAAGATTTCATGTGGAATTCTTCACCACTTTCACATGGAATATTGTATACTATCCCCATCTCCCTTCCAATATGGAGATAAAATTTCTATCATCTATACTACACTCGAAGTAGATTCCACTTTATACCGTCAATGAGTTGGTAGTATCTTATATTTTATTCATACATGTCTTGATATTTCCCTTGTGGTTGGTCTTGTTTCTTGGCATATGAAAATTCCCCATGAGAGCCATTGGAAAGAAAAAAATGATGCAGGAGCATCGTTAGCAGGCCTACGTGGAGATACAACTCAACGCCTCATCGCGCCATTGAATCATTTCAGAATCTTAATCGCTGACATTTCCTGCAAATCGTTTTTTTGAAATGATCGAAAACTGAAGAAGATCAAACGCTTGGGAGCTGAACGATCATGAATGATCTAGGAGTTTCACTCCTAGATTTTAATGTAACTGAAATTAAGTAGCAGATAGTTTTAATTTTTGAGGAGACGAGTAGTCAGAGGGAACCCTAGGAACCCTCTAAGATAAATAGAAATGTGGTATGCCCGAATGAGTCTGCTACAAGTTAGTAGGAGATTGATGTGATTTAATTATGCCGAGTTTTTAGTTGTTGTTTTTATCATAGTTGTATCCATTTACATTTGAATGAATATAAAAGAGGAAAATTGATCTAAATGCATGGTGTTTCTACTGTTTACAATTCCCTGTTCTTCTATTTTCATGAATGAATGAGTTATGTTGTTGAGTATACAAAACTGTGAAGAGTTTGGATAAGTTTCAATTATTTCTCTTCGTTGAGTTCATGCAAGGTGTGCATACAGTCCATAAGGAGTGCGTCGATAGAGTCTGTTTCGACTCAGAAGCTCAACAAAGATAACATGAAACTTTCCATTTGTAAGGAGTGCAAAGAGACTACTGCAAAGTGTGAACAGTCGCCCACAAGAAGCTAAGTATTGCGTAAGAATCCATTGCAAGGAATGCACAGATTCGAAGAATTGACTAAGTGTTGAGAACGGGGCTGTGAAGCACAAGGAGTGCGTAAATATATTTCTTTTGAAGGAATCATTAAGTCTGAATTCGTTAGAGATTTCAAGTTCGCAAGGAGTGCGTCGGAATCAAGATCAAGAGAGATAGCGACCAAGAATCAACAAGAAGGGATAAATATGTTGAAAGTTGCGAAGTGACGGTTGAGATCCCTTTGGAAGGAATCAGGACCACGAACAACCATTAGATCCCAAAAAGGTGCGGGGAGGTTACACCTTGAAGTCCTTCGGACTTCACATATTCAGAGGTTTCCGTTTGAGAGGGAAGCAAATATTTCGAAGTTATGGAACCCGAAGTCCATCTGGACTATAGATCCATTCAAAGGGAGTGAAATTGTCCCAGGCCATCAGATCTGGGAAAAGTTACGTGATTGTTAACCGTGGGTTCTTTCGCGAATTCACGAATTGGAGGATTCAAAGTATCGAGGAGTCAAGAATCCCGAAACCCAAAGTCACGAAGAGATTTCCACCGTTGGTTTTGGGAGGGGGCGAGAACCATAGATCTGGTTTTGAGTAACTCCGCCGGTTCGGAGTTCGCGTAGAAAGTGACCAGCTACATTCAAGGAAGCCGAAACCTGAAGTCACGAAACATGAAGATATCACCACCGTTGTTTGTTGGAGGGGGCGAGAATCGTAGATCTCATTCTGAGTAACTCCTCCGTTTCAGATTTTGTGCAGAAGGAAACCAACTGCATGCTGGGCAGTCGAAACCTGAAGTTGCGAAGTGCTAGGAGCCTAGCCCCAAGCCATATCTCAAGGTCGTGTGAAGGGGGGGGACTAGTGGAAAGGAGATAGCACCCATAAACTCAAAGTTTTTAAAAGCGCTAAACGAGGGACTTGCAGGTTCCATAGGACCTGCAAATAAAGAGAAAAAGGGACTTGTGTAAAGCGTTCCAGGGACATTGAAGGCATGAAAGAGTTGATTCAACTCAAGAGATCAAGATCCTTGACCAGGAGGTCGTAGACTCTTTAGGAGAGAAGGGGGTCTGCATCAAGTGGTATCAAATCCTGATTTAGTCTGTAGAGTTTAGGCGAAGGAGACAAAGGAGATAGTCTGATACCATCAAGTGGTATTAGAGACTGAATTTTCTTCGGGTAGCAAAGAAGAGCTCAAATTTTTACTCTGTGTGTGAGAGACAGTCAGCACAATGCCACTAAGGAGACACGTGGAGCCACCTTTAGCCAATCGTGTTGTAGAAAGAGAAATGAGAGAGCTTCGTGCAAGATTAGAGGTGATGGAGGCAATGCAGAGAAGGACACCTGATGCTGGGGACATCAGTGATGCAAAAAGTAAAGAAGTCAAAGTTGAGGAAGATGTAGGGGAAAATGTTGCCAAAGAACGCTTGCTGAGAGTAGCTGTTAAATTGGGAGCTAGAGCAAAGATAAAAATCCCAATGTATGAAGGCAACCTGAATGCTGAAGAATTGATGGATTGGATAAGATCCATGGACAAATATTTCGACTATGAAGATGTTGATGAGGAGAAAAAGGTGTGACATGTTGTCGCCAGATTGAAAGGACATGCAACACTCTGGTGGGATGAATTGCAGGCTGAGAGGAGAAGCAAAGGAAAACAAAAGATAAAGAATTGGGACAGAATGGTAGCCAAGATGAAGGCTAAATTCATACCCAAATATTATCAGATAAATATGTTCAGGAAGTTGCAGAACATGAGACAGGAGGGTATGATAGTCAAAGAGTACACGAAGGAGTTCTACAAGTTGGATATCAGGACTGGACAATGAGAGAAGGATGAAGAAAAAGTTTCCAGGTATATAAATGGCCTGAGGTATGAAATCCAAGATGAGATCAAAATGATGTCAGGGAGGACAATAGAGAATGCTTATCATATTGCTCTGAAGGCAGAGGATAAGTTGTCTAGGAAACAGAGTCAACAAAACAGAGGCAGAAGCCTAAGAAAAGGTAAGGGATTTTCCAATGATAAGACACATAAATCCAAAGACAAGACTGAGAAGCCACACCGTCACTCAGAAAGAGGAGGAAGTTCCCGAGGAAGACAAGGTGGTGGAATAAGTTCTTCTAGAGGAAGAGGAAGAAGCAGAGGAGGAGAAGTAAGGTGTTATGCCTATTGAAAGATATGACACATGTCTTGGGAGTGTCCTGAGAGAAAGAAATAAGGAGGAGGTGAACCTCATATTTCAGAAGCACAAAAAAGGAATGTTGAAGCAAAAGGTTCAGAGGATGGAACATCCTTGATGTTGAGGAAGGTTCTCTTAAAACCAGAGCCATAAATTAAGAATCCAGTGCAGAGGAACATTCTATTAAGGACAACTTGCAAGGCTAAAGACAGAGTATACAAGGTGATAATTGATATTGGGAGCACTGATAACTTAGTATCCACAGAGATGGTGGAGAAGTTGGAGCTGGAGACAACTGCACATCTAAATCCATATAAAGTCTCATGGTTGTAGAAATGACACTAGGTAATAGTCACTAAACAATGCCTTGTTGAATTTAAGATAGGAGGATATAGAGATGAAATTCTGTGTCATGTGATTCCCATGGATGTATGTCATGTTTTTTTGGGAAGACCATGGTAGTTTGACATAAATGTCATTCATGATGGGAGGAAAAATACTTAGACATTGGAGAAGAATGGTAGGACACACATGTTGTTGACAGTAGAGGAGAATAAAGAAAAAAAAGAATCCAACACAGGCATACTTCTCATGAGTGGGAAGGAACTCTTGAGAGAAGTCAAGAAGAAACATGAGATGCAATTTTCTATGGTGAGGAAACCTAGAGTTGTCCTTACAATTACTTCAATGGATGATTTTCCTAAAGAAGTTTGGGAGTTGTTGGATAATTTTGCTAACATAGTAGTGGATGAGTTTCTTAACTCGTTGCCACCTACCATAAGTATCAACCATCATATTGATTTGATACCCGGAGCAAGTCTTCCAAACAAAGCATCATACAGATTGAAACCTCAAGATAATGAAGAGGTAAAGAACCAAGTCTAGGATTTGTTAGATAAGGGTTTGATTAGATAAATATTGAGTCCATGCACAGTACCAACTGTGTTGATTCCAAATAAGGATGGAGGATGGAGAATGTGTACAGACTCGAGAGCCATTAACAAGATCACCATCAGGTATAAATTTCCTTTGCCAAGAACAGATGACTTAATGGATTGTTTAAGTGGAGCAAATTTCTTTCCTAAGATATATTTGAAGAGTGGATATCACCAGATAATGATGAGAGAAGGTGATGAGTGGAAAACAACCTTTAAGACGAATTATGGATTGTATGAGTGGCTTGTTATGCCATTTGGTTTAACAAATGCCCCAAGTACTTTTATGAGGTTGATGAATGAAATACTGAAATATTTCATTGGCAAGTTTGTGGTTGTATATCTGGATAATATACTAGTCTTTAGCAATACTAAAGAGGAGAATTTAAGACATCTGACATTAGTGACGAGGAGACTATAGCAGGAGAAGTTGTTGATAAATCTAAAGAAGTCCTCTTTTATGAAGACAAAGATCATTTACTTGGGTTTTGTGATCTCTTCAAATGAATTGAAGATGGATCCAGAAAAGGTGAAAGCAATCAAAGAATGGCCATCACCAAGGAGTATGTTTGAAGTGAGAAGCTTTCATGGATTAGCAAGTTTCTATAGGAAGTTCATCAGAAATTTCAGTGGAATTTGTGCACCAATGATGGATACAGTGAAGAAGAGGCACACGTATTTTAAATGGACAGAGGAAGCCGAGAGGAGCTTAAATATATTGAAGGAGAAGATAAGAGAGCGACCAATTCTGGTCTTACCAAATTTTGGAAAGACATTTCAAGTGAGATGTGATGCAAGTGGAGTTGCAATTGGAGCATTCTTGAGCTAGGATAATAAACCAGTTGCGTACTTTAGTGAGAAGCTGAATGAAACTAAGAGAAATTACTCCACATATGATAAACAATTTTATGCTATAATTCAAGCGTTGAAGAAATGGAGGCACTACCTTGTTCCAAAGGAATTTTTCTTGTACAATGATAACCAAGCTTTACAATTCGTAACTAGACAGGAAAAATTGAATCAGAGACATGCAATGTGGATTTTATGCAAAATTTTACTTTTGTCATAAAACATATTTATGGTATTGTTAAAAAAGTTGTTGATGCATTGAGCATGAGATGTTTGATTCTTCAGGAGTTTCAGGTGAAGACATTAGGGTTTGAACACCTTAAGGAAATGTACAGTGATGATCCAGACTTCAAGGAAGCATACGAAGCATGTGCAAATCCTGTGTTGAGAGACATGAGTCAACAGACAGAGTATATGATTCAAGAGAGATTTATGTTTAAGGGAAATCAGTTGTGTATACCAAAATGCTCAATGAGAGATAACCTTTTGAAGGAAAATCATAGTGGAGGATTGCTTCACATTTTGGCCATGACAAAACATTTGCATAGTTGAGCAGTTCATACTATTGGCCAGGTATGAGAACACAAGTGATAAAGTTTGTGAACAGATGTAGAATTTTCCAACATGCAAAAGGCAAAAGACAGATCACTGGATTGTATCAACCATTTCCAATACCAAAGAGGCCTTGGGATGCAATACGCATGGATTTTGTGTTGGGACTGCCAAGAACACAAAGAGGATGTGATTCCATATTTGTGGCAGTGGATAGATTTTCAAAGATGGCACACTTTATCCCATGCCAGAAGACCAATGATGCAAGACATGTTGCAAATTTATTTTTCAAGGAAGTTGTTCGTCTTCATGGATTACCCAAAAGTATTGTCTCAGACAGAGATACCAAATTCGTTGGTCATTTATGGAGAACACTATGGAAGAAGTTGGGGACAGATTTGTCCTTCAGCTCATCTTATCACCCTTAGACAGATGGACAAACTGAGGTGGTGAACATAAGTTTGGGAAAATTATTGAGGATTTTGGTCACTGAGCATCATAATCAGTGGGATCAGATTCTGCCACAAGAAAAATTTGCATACAATGACTCACCAAACATGAGCACTAGAAAGATCCCATTCCAAATATTGTATGGAATGCAGCCAAGAGGAGTAGCTGACTTGATAGACTTAGAACATAGTGAGATCAGAAGCGCTGGAGCATAATATTTTGTTGTAGAAATGTAGAAGATCCATAGCTAGATCAGAGAGAAGTTGCATAACTCTAGCCAAGAGTATAAGCACAAAGTTGATCAACACCACAATGAGATTCAATTTGAAGTAGGGGATGAGGTTCTAGCACACCTCAAGAAAGAAATGTTTCCAAGAGGAACATATAACAAGTTGAAGATGAAAAAGATAGGGCCATGTAAGATCTTAAGGAAGTTTGATGCAAATGCCTATGAGATGAGATGCCAGATGATGTGGGAATATCACCCATATTCAACATGTCAGACATGTATCCTTACACGGAATATGACACCGAGAGATCAGAAGATCAAGAGAAGATTCAATGGGAAAAGAAAATGCCTGTAGCAGAGAAGCCACAGATGGAGAATATAATTGATCAGAGCATTGGGAAGAAGACGAGGAGGAAGAACTATTTTGAATATTTGGTCAAGTGGAAGGGACACCCGATAGAAGATGCCAGTTGGGAAAATGAACCTGATATCCAAAAGCATGGAAAGTTAGAGCAGGAGCTCATGGATAGGATTCAATGAATTTTTGGCCAGGGGAGTATGATGCAGGAACATCATCATCAAGCCTACATGGAGAGACAACTCATCTCCTCAATGCATAGTTGAACCATTTCAGAATCTTAACCGTTGACGTTTCTTGCAATTTTGTTTTTGAAATAATAAAAAACTGAAGAAGATCAAACGCTTAGGAGCTGAATGATCATGAATGATCTGGGAGTTTCACTCCTAGATTTTGATGTAATTGAAATTAAGTATCAGTTATGTTTTTTTTCGAGGAGATGAGTAGTCAGAGGGAACCCTAAGAACCCTCTAAGATAAATAGAAGTGTGGTATGATCGAATGAGGCTGCTGCAAGTTAGTAGGAGATTACTGTGATTTAGTTATGCTGAGTTTTTAGTTGTTGTTTTTATCATAGATGTAGCCATTTACATTTGAATGAATATAACAGAGGAAAATTGATCTAAATGCATGGTGTTGCTATTGTTTACAATTCCCTGTTATTCTATTTTCATGAATGAATGAGTTATGCTGTTGAGTATACGAAACTATGAAGAGTTTGGATAAGTTTCAATTGTTTATCTTGGTTGAGTTCATGCAAGGTGTGTATACAATCCATAAGGAGTGCGTCGACAGAGTCTGTTTTGACTCAGAATCACAGAAGAGATAGCATGAAACTTTCCATTTGCAAGGATTGCAAAGAGACTACTGCAAAGTGTGCACAATTGCCCACAATAAGCTAAGTATTGCGTAATAATCCGTTGCAAGGAGTGCACAGATTCGAAGAATCGAATAAGTTTTGAGAATGGGACTTTGAAGTGCAAGGAATGCGTAAAAATATTTCTTTTCAAGGAATCACTAAGTCCGAATTCATCAGAGATTCCAAGTTCTCAAGGAGTGCGTCAGAATCAAGCTCATGAGAGATAGCGACCAAGAATCAACAGGAAGGAAGAAATATGTTGAAAGTTGAGAAGTGACGGTTGAGATCCCTTCGGAAGGAATCGAGACCACGAACAACTGTTAGATCTCAAAAAGGTGTGGGGAGGTTACACCTCGAAGTCCCTTGGACTTCACATATTCAGAGGTTTTCGTTTGAGAGGGAAGCAAATCTTTTGAAGTTACGAAACCCGAAGTCCATCTAGACCGTAGATCCATTCAAAGGGAGTGAAATTGTCCCAGGTCGTCAGATATGGGGAAAGTTACGCCATTTTTATCCATGGGTTATTTCAGGAATTCGCGGATCGTAGGATTCAAAGTAACAAGGAGTCAAGAATCCTGAAACCCGAAGTCATGAAGAGATCACCATCGTTTGTTTTGGGAGGGGGAGAGAACCATAGATCTAGTTCTGAGTAACTCCGCCACTTTGGAGTTCACATAGAAAGAGACCAGCTGCACTCAAGGCAGCTGAAACTTGAAGTTTCGAAGCACAGAGAGATCGCCACTGTTGGTTGTTGGAGGGGGCAAGAACCGTAGATCTGGTTCTGAGTAACTCCACCATTTCGGAGTTCGCGCAGAAGGAAACCAACTGCATGCTGGGCAGCCAAAACCCGAAGTTGCGAAGTGCTAGGAGGCTTAGCCCCAAGCCATAGCTCGAGGTCGTGTGAAGTAGGGGGACTAGCGGAAATGAGCTAGCACCCATAAACTCAGAGTTTGTAAAATCCCTAAGGGAGGGACCCGCAGGTTCCATAGGACCTACGGATAAAGAGAAAAAAGGACATGTGTAAAGCATTCCAGGTCCATTGAAGGCTTGAAAGAGTTAATTCAGCTCAAGAGATAAATATCCTTGAGCGGGAGGTCATAGACTCTTTAGGAGAGAAGGGGGGTCTGCATCAAACAAAAGGACACTTCAGTATATCCTGGTTATAATTCAGTTTATGATTACATTACAATGCAGGGGGACTCTTTAGTTGGTTGGTTTCACTGATTTCAATTGTGATGGTGACCTTGATGATAAAAAATATACTGTAGGTTATGTTTTTGGTCTTGGTTCTAGAACTATCACTTGGGATTATAATAAGAAATAAGCTCTTTCTCTTTCTTCAATAGAAGCATTGCATCGAACAATGATTAATGCAAGTCAAGAAGCATTGTTGTTTTAAAGATCCTTTCCGAGTTTGGATTCCAATGGCGACATTTGATT
The DNA here is from genome assembly GCA_009831015.1 of Picea engelmannii. NCBI lineage: Eukaryota > Viridiplantae > Streptophyta > Pinopsida > Pinales > Pinaceae > Picea > Picea engelmannii. The sequence goes on along the minus strand of ML805133.1, from coordinate 17,345 downwards.
ACACTTTGGTGTGATAATAATAGTTGCACCAAGCTCACAAAGGACCCATTTCAACATCAATACAACAAACACATTGAAATAGACACGTACTAGATCAAAAATCTTATTCAAGATCACATTCTCAAAGTGTTATGTTTTCCTACAAATGATCAAGTTGCAAACATTTTCACAAAGTCTCATATAGAAACGAAGTTTTCCAAAATTCATTCTATGTTAGGAGTTCAAGAAGTTATCATTAAGGGGGAGGGGTGGGGGTAGGTTCTAATTCCTCTTTTCTTGTCTTATTCTGTCACATTTGTAGAATCTCCTTCAATCCTATCCCAATTCATTCTTAGGGGGGATGTCAGGGTATTTAGACACTTACAATTTAGTTAATATCAACTTGGTCTAATGACTCTTTAGGTAAAGTGTGTTTCTTTAGCATGCATTAGTATGCATTTGTGTTTAAGTAATCTAATGTTCATGATATGTTATAGACATAAAGTGATCCAACGATTCATATTATCCTCAATAATAATGACTATATTGATCTGTGGCTTAACACTCAATTGGTCCATAATATTTATTTAAAGAGCATGAAGGGCCATTTGTTAGAGATCGATT
>ML805132.1:134027-175476 GCA_009831015.1 Picea engelmannii | reverse complement strand
GCATATAATAATGAGAAAGGACCTTATATACCTTGGAATGATCAGGTGTAGTGATATTATGAGTCTAAACACTAGTGATGAAGGGTATAACAATGGCAAAAAGTATGGGCAAAAAGGGTACAATATGTGGTCCTAACACCTTGAAAGGTTTCCTCTGCACACCTATTTCAAGGCCCTAGAGCCTAGACTACTTCATGAACCCTACAAACAAAAGTCTAGTTGATTTTAAGTGTTAATCGTTGATTTTAATTGGCTTGATTTACTCAAAAGGGGTACATACGTGCAACTTATGGTGTTTACAAGAGACGAAAGAGAAGAAAAAAACTTTAGAGCACTTGTGCAAAAAACAACTAGGTTCTACTATTGAAAAATGGATTTTAAATCTTTGGAAATGAAAACTTTTTGAAGTAAAGTAGTCCAAGATCCTAAAATGAAAGAAGTTTCTTAGAATGCATTTTTCGTTTTACAATGTAGATGCAAACAACTAAAGTTTCAAGGAAATATCAAAGAAGGAACTTTGGAAATGGAACTCTTTTCTTTTGTAATAAACAACCTATTCTACAACTAGCAAACAAAATGCATAACTAAATGAAACATATTTTTGATTTTTTGAAATGATTAAAAAATAAAATCACAAGTAAATGATACTTTTCATTTTTCAAAGCACAAACAAAGTAAAGAGAAAATAAACCCTGAAACTAACACAAACCCTAAACCATCGCTTGAACGAGATTCACTAGAATCCATAGTAGGATATAATGCTTATAAGTTCACCCTAAACCTTCAAAGAAAACAAAAGAAAGTAAAGAAACAACAGGGGTTATTTATAAAGTGCAAGATAAACTGAATCTTTAAACCAACCAAACACAATTAACAGAGACCCTAAAGAGTTCAAGAAGGCCTGAGAAACATAGAGCTTCTTGACAAGAAACAAAAAGTCTTTTTTTTTAAACCTTCCAAAACACAAAGACGTGTGCTAAGCAGAAGCAACCTACGTATGTACGCAGACTATATACTATGCATACTATGTATGTACGTAGGCTATGCAGAGGACAAGGCACATACACCTCTACAAACTTTCAAAAATAAAAAGGTTTGGATAGGCAACTGGGCAGGGAAGGATTGTAGGCACCTGGAAGGTGACCAAAGACCCTAACTGACTCAGTAACTTGGAAAACTCAAAAAGAAACTCAAAAAATAAAACCAAACCAAAATCTCCCACTAAGACACTAGAGAGACTCCGCAGTGGAGTCGCCAATTATGCTATGGGGAAAATCCCCCTATATAGGGTCTAAGGTAAAGGCAGAGCGATAAATCCCTTAAAAATTGTTCTACCCTTGATCTATCCCAAAACCATCTAAACAAAGTGATGAGAGAGAAAGGAAAGAGAGTTGATGAGTGCACCTTTAGTCCTTGTGGTTGGTGTAGACCTCTTTTGCTTCTTGTTGCCTCCTAGATCACGGATCTCCTCCCAAAGATGACCTGCAAAAGGTTAGGAATACAATACAACAACATATGCAATCTCTATTGATCACTTAATAAGTCTAGACATACATATAAATGCTCAAATTAACAAAATCATGTAAATATAGGGTTTTGGGACAAGGATGAACTCTTTTATTCAATTTCAATATAGAAAGAATTACAACCTTCGCTGGCAACCACTCCATGAACCAAGTCTGGGCTCCTCTCTCATGGATCTAAGTGCGTCAATCCCACATTAGCTTCTCGCAACCAACATATCACTAAGGGAAGGAGGAAGGGTTGCATAAGGAGAAAGGATGGGGGGGGGAGGCTGAGGCTAAAACTTAGAATGGGATGGTTATTTGGTTTGGGGGCAGGCTACAAGGGGTAAAATGTTTAGGAAACCCTCCATATCTTGTAAACTTCGACAAATTCTACACAGTTTTATAATTTTTGCAACTTTTGTAGGTAAACATGGGCTAACTAGTATGTAGCATGCGTGTGTATGCTAGCTAAATAACATGCAACACACATGTGTACATGAGCTATTAGTTTATCAGGATGCGTATACTATCCAAAAAATGGTTTTTTAAAAGGAAGCCTAGACCATATTTTGGCAAAGTTTGAAAATGGAAGGGCCCATGTCTTGTATTCACGGATAAGGAATTTTGGACTATAACAACTTTCTAACACAAACATAACCAAAAATATTCTACCACCACATGATAGCCATCGATTGTACCATAATAAAACTCTAGCTTCAATTTTATTAATTAGCTAGAGCCAATTAACATACTTGTAGTCATTTGATTGTAATTTAAAACCCAAATATTTTATTACTTGTTCAATGTTTGAGTGATCCATAGGCATCAATTTACCACTTGACATTTTACTTCCTCCTCTAGCCCAATGAACAACATTGAGGACTTCATCATATTGACCTTCATACCTTTTGATAAATAATAAATATCAATTATCTCCCTTATAAATATTAGTTCATTAATGGATCCTTGACAAATGATCATAATGTCATCAACAAAAAATATATGTGAGATAGTCATTGCCTCAGTAATTTCTATCCCTTTTCATGCCCCTCTCATCCTTGCATCCTTTATTAGCATACTTATCCCTTTAGTAACTAAAAGAAAAAATAAAGGTGATAAGGGACAACCTTGATAAATCCCTCTAGTCGCATTAAAAAATAAAATATTGAAGGAGATCCATTTATCAAAACAACAAAAAATAATGTTTATAAGCATCCCATTAGCTAATTAATAGTATGTAGATGCATCCCCAGTTGAAGCAACAACAACTTGATATATTACCAATTCAATTTATCATATGTTTTTTAAAGGTCAGTTTTCATCACCACTTATATATTACCAATTCAATTTATCATATGTTTTTTAAAGGACGTTTTTCATCACCACTTATGGCATTTGTTTTGTCTTGATTATGTACATCCCTTCCTAAGATGTGCCTACGAAATTGTGTATTTGTTTGTTGAAGAAAAAATTGGGCTACACTTATGAGCTAACACCTAATAAGATACCCTTAATCTTGTTAGCAATAATGATTGAAATAAGGTTATATAGAATATTACACAAAGATATAGGTTTAAAATATTCAAAATATGGAGGATCTTGTCCTTTTGGAATATCAAGGCTCCTAACACTTTTTGAAAAAAAATTGATTCATCAACCAATGTCAAAAGATCCCCTTCTAGCATATCATAAACTACAATATAGAATTTAGAAAACCAACCATTAGGTCTTGGACTCTTTGCGTTTTTGAAATAATTTAACACTACTTTTGGTTCTTCCTTAGCAATTTTAGCTTCTAGATCTTGATTCGTTTTATCACCCATAAGCTTAGGAAAGAGGCTTAGATTTTTCATGATTTCCCCTATATATGCCTTCTTGGGATTTTTTAATAGGTTTTTAAAGTATTGTTTGCTAGCCTATGCTATCTCCTTAAATGATTTGATCCCTAAGCCATATGATTTGCTTATTTCCCAAATAATATTAACATTTTTTTGTGATTTTCATATTGATGGAAAAACTTGGTATATTGTCTCCAACCATATGGCTCTACTTTTGAACTTACATTCTACCTCCTCCTTATCGAGAAGAACCTTAATTTTCCTTCAATATATTTTAATAATTGAAACTATTCTTCAGAGAAGACTCCAAATTCATTATATTCAAACAAATTTTGTATACCTTCTCTGACTTCCTTTAGATATTTTTAATTTTTAGGAGCTTTGGTCCTTTCCCACTCTCCTACTACACCTTTCACTCTCTTTATATTATCAACAAATTATTTCATGGTTGAGTTATCATAAGAAATATCAAATGGTTTCCATGTCCTTATAGCCAAGGCTCTAAAGTCCTCCTCAATTAACTAAGAATAGTTGAATTTAAAGGGGTTGGGGGTTTCCATCCTTTAGAATCAAATTGAGAGAAGATGAACAGGTGGTCTAAGAACTGATATAACCTCCTAGGATTTAATCTTGGATTTCTCTTCCATCAATTGGTTAGAATAAGGAACCTGTCTGGCCTCTTCGATATTCCTAGTCTTCCTCTTCTTTCATTTATTTAAGTAGGAACTATCTTAACTAATTCTACACCAATGAGTTTATGTTCTTCAAAGAAACAAGTGAAAAATTATGCTAAGGGGTGCCTCCTTACTAGTTCTCCCCAAATATCCCTTTGAATAAGAGTCAAATTGTTGTCACCCCCTAATATTATATTGTCACCCCATAATATTATATTGTCATCCTTGAGGAAACTGAAGGTTCCAATCCCATCCCAAAAATGTTTCCTATCTCCATAGGGTCCATACATGTTTATGATTCTAAAAAATTTCCCTAGCTCCTTTTATTTAACTTCAATCTGAATTCCAACATGCAATACACTAGTATATATGGTTTCAAAATTATGGTTGCACCCATAAACCAAACTCCCCAACATACCATCAACATCTATTGAGTAAAAAATCCAATATTTCAAGAAAGAAGACATAATTTCTACTGCTTTTAACCCAATACACATTGTTTCTTGGATATGAATGACATTTTTTTTATAAACTACATTAAGTATTTTTAGGGATTGTTTCTTTAGAGCACCCCCAACCCCACTATAGTTCAAGGAAAGAATTATCACTTGATCCTTTCTTTTTGCATCTTTCAAACTATAAGGACCCCACCGATTATAAGTTGCATTCATTCTCTTACTTTCTTCTTTGTCTAATATTTTTCCTTGGAGATAAGGGGCTTCCTTCCAATTGAAGGGGAAGACTCCTAGTCAAAATTCAAACCCCCTTCCACATCTAAGTGTTATTTTCCATAAGACTAGATTTTGTACAAAATACCAATATCAGTGACCAATTTCAAGCTCTATAGACATACCTCTTCGTAAATCAATCTCAACCATAATTTTAACCACTCTCATATCTTCCTTCTCCCGTAAATTGTCTTCCAAGTTGATAAAATAACCAATTTATCCTCAGTTCCTTCAAAAATATTTATGTTCTGAAGTTCCATTGGGAGACCTAAAATCATAACCCAAATATTTTGAACATAATATGGTTTTGACCTTGGTTTAAAGCTCATTTTCCACCTTTTAAGGCTCAAGTTGGAAGGCCCCCATTTCCAGTCTTGATTAAGAATTTTTTCAGCATACTTCACTATAAAATGAACCAAGCCATGAACTAAAATATGGAAAGCCATATATTACCCTCCAATATTTATTCATCCATAGTTTTAGGGTTTCCACTTTAATTGTTTTCCCCATGAAACACCCAAAAAACACCCTCTTCATATTACCTTCCACTTCATTCAAGCTTACATTCAGAGTCCAAAGTTGGAGCATAGTCCCATAGGCGCAGTAGTAGTAGAGTTGTTGTCATCAATGTCCAAGTGGGAGATTGTTGGTTGTGAAGCCTAGTTATCTTCTTGATTCAAAGGTCTTTTTTCAATCACATTTGGATCCCAATTATTAACAGGGGGTGTGGGGTCATTCCCCCCCCCCCCCCCCCCCCCNTTTCCAAGTGATCTAGGGGGGTGGCGACAAATATTGGAACCCCTCCTAGTGAGGGTTCAAGGGAAACACCCCCAAAAATATTTTTTATGGAAAAATGCCTTGTAAAATATTGTAATTTCATAGTCAATTTGGACCATTCATTATTAGGTCGCAGATCTAATCGTAGAAGTTATGTTGGTGATTTTTTTTTCCTAGAAGGAAACCCTATTTTATGGGGGCATTGTATTATGGTCAATGATGGGTTCACCGTCATTCATTTAATCCATCCCAATGACCATCTTGAAATTATCTAGATTTAGCCTTGTATGGTAGAGTCAGAGTCACAATGAAATAAAAACACACCAACACAACACATTTTTGCAAAGCAAGGACACCATGAGATGTGTGCTCTAAACCCCCAAAGGGGGAATTTTATTATAAAACCACTCTGGTATGTTCCCTTTTAGTGTACACATGTTCCCTTATATAATGTAAGGTGACCATAACAACTATCACATAATTAGATGGTTATTTCAAACCATCTCCATAACTATCTCGACAATATCTCAACTCATCTCCATGAATCTCTCAACATATCTCCATCCCTAACTCCTCTCATTTCCCCTCATCTCTCACACTCATGTAGACTTCTAGAATTATTCTACCTAATTACAAATCCATCATTTAATTTATCAATTATTTATGATCATAAGTAGGATTTATTTAATCATACTCCCTCAACAAATACTTGTTATCCCTTTATCCATCTTTTTCACTTGATCCTTTGAATTGATTTCATATTCATTTTTTTCATCTTCCTTGCTCTTCGTTTTTTGTGATATTTAGTCTCCTTCATTCTCCGTCCTTGACACATTCTTCATCTTGTACCTGCAAACATAAACATTGTTGAAGTTCATATAAAAAAATAACCATCCACTGGAATACATGGGTCGCCATCCATTGTATCTGCCAATTCTCTAGGAAACTCTTTATTGTACATGACTCATCAACCATTCTTCCATTGCATATATGCATACCTTTACCTTTATCCCCTTTGCATCACCATCATCACCATCCTCATATTGGGTTTTTAACATACCCGTAGCCATGTTCTCGATTCTCTTGCATCATTGTACATTTATAGGTTATCTTCCTTATTTCTACTCCAAAATTACCCTTTTCTCCTAGAAATACTTTATCCCTAAAAATATCTCTCTTCCTTTCATCCAAATGGGTTTCTTATTTACCCATAACGATGCTCAATTTTACTATAATTTCTTCCTAATGAGGGTTAATTGAATGCACAAAACTAATGCTAACTCGTCTGGGTGCAACACAAAGAGAATGGTTGAGAGAAGGCCCAAGTTTTCCTCTTGGGGAAGATAGATATTAATTGTCCTTTCCCTCCCTCAATTCTCCAACAAAGGATAATAAAGGATATATCCTTTCTATCTCTACCTCTCCCATTGCATATATTCCACCTAAATTAATTCTTTCTGGATCAAATACCACATCGCTTGCTCCCACCTATTCATTTTGACCCTTTAATTTTGCTAAATCTTGATAAATTCATGATGGGACCTGAAAATGGATGTGGATCTAAGGATATCATCTTCCCCATAGTCCACTTTGTTGACCCATTCATCCATAGGTGCCAGGAATACTAAGGTCCCCCCTTGTGTTTCTAGGAGGTAAGAACCTAAGCCTTCAGGCGTACAATAAACCTAGGCTTACCATCACAACTTCCTAATAATATTAACAATATACTATTAATATTATTATTATTTTGACAATAACCGTTACTTGATACATCAAAATCACTTTGTTTTCATAAATGGAAAGGTTAATTCCATATTGTAAACCATTTTGTACATCTAAATACATCATCAGTTCATAGTCATCATGCATCCTATTAATTACACCATTGTCTATTGATAAAAGTGTTGCAAAGTGAACATGATTCCTTTCCATGAAACCAAGGCCAGTCTTCTTAATTGACTATAGGCTCTTGAAATAAGTTCCAAGTATGCACACTTGAACTTCTTCAATAAACAATATAGGTTTAAACAATTATTTTAGATATACCAACTTTGTGACATATCCTTGGTTTGGTCTAATTGGGAGCACACCCTTTTCTTCGAGTAAACCAAATAATTGCTTATTATCCCTCTTTATTTTCACTTTAATAGCATCAATAATGTGAGAGTGAAGGGGAACTCTTGCATGAATCCTTATATTCGGATTCAACAAAACTTTCACTACCAAATATCCATCACTTTGAAAGTTTGAATTCAATTCAATGACTCTATTCCTCAAAATATATGGTAGGCATTAACTCAAAGCATCAAATCAATCACTTTCTCTTATTTGATATTCATATCCCCCTCTGCCTCCTCAATATGATACTTAATATGTGAATATCACTAGGGGAATATCACTTGTTAATTAATTAAGTGGCTTGGATTTAAACATTAAATAGTTATACATAATAATAATAATAATAATTTTGTATATATTTATATGATATGGTTGTGTGTTTTTCCACATTATGTAACCATATAAGAAACTTACTATGACTTTTATATGATTCATAAATTAATTCAGAATTGTGTTTATTGAACAATCGCATGTTGTATTATGATCATACCAAAGGTTGTGTGTTATAGTGCCTCAATATATTATGAGGCAACCCATGTGCCTTACCCTTGTTTTTTTTTTGGTACCTATCTTTCCCACATTCTAGACATATCTTGTTGTCCTCTTATCCTCCTCTATATAGAATGAATTTGTTTTAGCAATTCGATATGACATGTATTCAACACTCTATATTTTCAATGGCTTTTTTGCCTCTTCACAACTATAGAGGAGGAAATTATCACTCAAAAGTACCTTGTCTTTGAGTAACCTCAAATTAGTGGGAAATGCCCCCGGGGGGGCAGCTCAATTGGCAAGTGCCGTGAAAATGAAGTTCCATGAGGTTTCGAGTTCAATTCCCCCCGACTTACCTTGTGTGCCGCGTAAGGGGCATCGTGGGCACACCTGGAGGTTATAGTGGTAGAAGTTGGATAAAACGGCCATGTGTAACGCGAGCACGTGCCCAACTAGTTGCTGATTCCTCCAGACACACAAAAAAAAATTAGTGGGAAATATAAATTTACAATGTCATCAAACATGCATCGAATCCCTTTTTATTGTCGAATAGATGACAAAATTTGTTCAAATATAAGGGACTTAATGGTTAGTTACCTTAGTAGTGTTGAGAAATACATGTCTAACATACCATACATTGTTTTAAGTTTTACAATAACATTGTTATCCCGAGTTGGGTAGACCTTGATCCATGTCTAAAGAGAGGGGTGGTGGAAGTAGATTTCAGGGTTTCAAAGAACGTATCGATGGTATGATCATCGCCCTATATTTCATCTTATTGGAATGCATGTAACAACATTCCCACCATGGCATGGGTGTCTCATGTGAAATGATCCATACCAACCTCTACATAATTTATTTTGTCCCCAACATGTGAAGAATCAATGTTACTGTAGATTGTTTGAGTTGGCGACTCAGGAAATAGTGGGAATTGAATAGGTGGTTTATTCAACCATGCTTGGTATGATTCGTCTATGATCCATGCTTGTTTAGCAATTGTTAATTCCCAGAAAAATACCCATGTTATGTATAAAACCCCCTATCAATCCCTAGATACTAAATTATTACTTTTCTAGTGTTATATTTGTATCTAGGCTAGAACCTTTCATTGTACCCTTTCATTATAATTGTACCCTTTGGATCGTATATATATACCAAGGAGACCTAGTATTAGGATCATCTTATATCATCTCAAATTGCATTCTGAATTGGATATATTGTAAAATGACGTTTCCCCTTCGAAGTGGACTATATATTGACTTTTTCAATTTTAAGGCGTTGGATCATAACATTTGGTATCAAAGCATTGATCCTAGGGTTTTGTTGCTTCAAGCAAGTCATCTTGTCATTTTCACTATAAAACATTTTCTAGAACTATTCAGACAATGAAATTTAGAGATTACTGAGGAGACATATCAAAGTACCTTAAGTGAACATTTCAATTTCTGGGTCATTATAATTTTGGAGATATAGCCTATGGAAGGTAGGATTTTTTACTCATCCAGAATTCAATTTTAAATGAGTCATCTTGGGATTTTTTCTATATTTTTTTTTTGTTTTAGACAGTGAAATTATGTGGAGACAAAGGAGACATATCCTAGTATAATTGGTCCAAATTTCATATTATGTTTCACTATACTTTTGGATATATAGTCCATGGAAGACGAGGCTTGTGACTAATCAAAAAATCAATTTTAAAAGACTCAACTTGGCATTTTCACTGTAAAAAAAATTCTGTGAATTTCTAACTCTGAAATTTTTAGAATCTTGAGTAGACATAGCGAATTACATGTGACAATTTTTTTATATTTTGAATCATAATAATTTGAGATATATCTTGTGGAAGGGGGGTGTGGGGGCGGGGGGGGGGGGGGGTGTTGTTTACTAATCCTAAAATTGGTCTTAAATAAGACATTTTGGTATTTTTCCTATAACTTTTTATAGGTGAAGGTTCAGAAAGTGAAATTTTCAGGAGATTAGCAAGTCATATCGGAGTAATACATGCCAAAATTTCAAACTCACAAGGGTTAAAATTTCAAATATATATCGGGACAATGGTCAGTCATCTAGCCATACTCCAAATTAAGGGTTTGAAAGGTGTGTAACTTACAATTGACATAACGTTTTATTGGAAGATCTGTTTTTGGTGATTCAAATTTTTTGATAAAGAGGAAAAATAGGAGCATTATTATCTTTTCACATGAAAAAGGGTTATATAGGAAATAATAATGGTACTCATAAAAAATCAAAAATGACTTCCGAAGAAAATGAAGACTTTAAAAATAGGCCAACCCAATTAAAGAACCAAGTTGATGAAATGAGTGTTAGTATGTTGAAAAAAGTGGATTTAATACATTCTCAGGAATAACTTAAAAGATAATCGAAAGTGTTATTGCACAGAATCTAGTTTTGGAAAATCCTAACCCAAACCATAAAGGTGTGACAACTATGGGATTATTTAATCATTGTATTCTTAGATAAACACTCCCATCACTTTAGTGATGATAAAATCACCACAAGAGGGGAATATTAGGTGACCCTAGGGGGATTTTGATGGAAAGTGATAAGAGATGAATGACACCCCTATAGGTCAAGTTCAAGAGTATATATGAGGCTTAAGAATGAGTCTCGTGAGAAGGTAATTGGTTGTCAAAGGTGATGTACCTGCAAAACAATGTTAGGCATGCTTGAAACAAGACAATATATAGTAAATGATGCCTCAAAACCAAAAGGGGATTGAACAAGAAACCTTGTTGTACCAAATTGCAGTAGTATGGAAATGTATATATCAGAAATAAATGATAATAATGAGTTGTAAATCATACCATCAAAATCAAGTACAATATGTTGGAAACAAAGCTAGAGTAGATTAATTTCCAATAATTAAAGCAAGACTTTGATAGCAATTCAATGGATGTTAGTTAGGGTTAGCAACAATATTTATAAAATCCTTATGGATGTAGCAAAAATTTTCTGCAACAACAATTTCTGGCCACTAAAATCAACAAACAATCCACCCAAGTAATAACATCTAACTAGTATATTAAATATTGCATCTTGCAAGTAAATTTTAGTGGTAGAAAAGTGAGAAAAGAGTAAGATAAAGATGAGTTTGTTGCAGTCCTATTTGCTGCAGCATTAATTTTATAACAACAATGAGATCACTTGGCTAAAATAGACACCCTTAAGGCATGGTATAGCTTGAAACATGAAGAAATAAATCCAACTTGAAAAATTGCAATATCTTAAGAAATCACATATACCAATGCATGAATATTCAATCTCCAATGCAATTAGACTAGTGATTTATTAATTGGGTAAATGGAGTCTCTTATGTATGAGATAGGATTTATTAATTCTCTAGGGGTGAAATCCTTTTTACTCCCTAGAGCAAACAAACCTTAAGAAGGTAAATCTACAAGGTTGTAATCCATTTTACTCCTTGTAGCAACCTTTGCAAAAATAGTGTTTTTTCAATGACAACTAGATAGATCTTGATGGAGGGTGTACACCCTTATACTCATCCAATGATTTAGAAAAAATGACCTTGAAACAATAATAAACAACATGATTATGTAATAATTCCTTTCCAATGCCAAGATATAGCATAAAAGACCCTTCTTTATCAAGAATATTCCATCAAATTACCAAGAAACAAGCATCCAAGAGATGGCACCTATCATTTTAATAAACAAGTAAAAGCATCCACAATTGCACCAAAGATAAACAGAGATAATTTCCCAAGTAGGGCGAAATATTCATCCAAGAGAGTATGTAATTCTCAAAACCATGATCCCAAAATGAGAGTGAAATGACCTTTATTTATATGAGGTCGTCTAACCCTAATGCGTCCACTTTAATTTTTCAACAACAAAATAGAAAGTGGGACAACCCTCTAATTTGTCTTTACATTTTATAAATAACCAAATTAAATTAAATTAAAACCCTTAAAGGGTGATGACATGCCCTAAAGGGTGACATTAGGCCTCCAAGAGAGACGTTGAGCCTCTAGGTGCAAGTCGTTGGACCTCCAAAGGCCATGTGTCACCTCGTCATGTGCTAGGGTGACGTATTTGACACACCATCAATTGGAAGGTCAGAGCCGGACCGGGGTTGTCTAATTAAACCAATATGTTTGGAATGAACTGACTCGATGGGTTTAATGGATCCATTAGCTAACTAAGTCCTAAAAATAATAAAAGAAATAAACTAAACTAAAGCTATGATTCTAACAATTTATGTACTAATTATAAATGTTCAAATAGAAACATGAATATATACAAATGATTATAAACAGTCTATATACAATTTGCAAGGTTTACTTGTAATCTTGTGAAATGAATGTTCGTCAAAGTGATTCTAACTAAGATAAAGAAAGAACATAACTCTTTTTTGTTTTCATTTTGAATGTATAAAGACTTTAAACTAAAAAATACTTAGCAAATACAATTGAAACAATGATGCATAAACAGTCAAAGATAATTTATGCAATCATCATTTCATTAATAAATAATTTAACTAAATAGCACACAAACTAACCTATAGTTGATCGGAGAAACTGAGATTATCTTTATGTGTTGTCTAAACTCCTTATTGTCCTGCCTGTATGGGAAACCTGTGACAGAACAATACTAGTACTTCAAGAATAAATTCAAAGAAGTGTTTGATGTATTGGATTAATAATATAACAACAAAATGATAACTGATTAAAAATCTTGTGATCTTATGATAATCAATACTTAGAACGAAAGGAAACTCAATTAATAGTATTAATATTATCAATCATTTAGTATCTGAAATAAATTTAATGACAATCAAATGATGATTGATCACACATACAAAATGGAATGACAAATTATGGACAACGTCTATAATATTTAACAATATGAAGCATCGTATGATGACAAGGCTACAGCTAAATCAACCATACTAATATCTCATCATACATATGTAATAGAAGAACACAATTGGAATAAGCATCACACAGGTATAAAGCCAACAATGAATTGCTTTCCCATGTCCATTTCCAAAATCACATGTCCATATTGTTTTCCAGCAAAAGTTGTCTTTACTACTAACAACAACCACTATTTAAAATAATCTTGGATTAACAACCTCTTATTATGCAAGATAGAGGGTAATCCCGAAAAAAAGATTTCTTTACAAAAATAGTACAACAGAGTAACACTCATGTAGGAGTTTGTTTATCAAAATTAATTACATAATGACATGGTTGTATCAAACAAAAGAGAAATTACTAAAATATGCAGCACGTGATCCAAGACTACTTCTCCTTGTGAATAGCATCATAGCTATTGTTCCCATGAAAATAACAAAACAAAAATGAATTTTAGAAAAATAATTCAAACTATTTTTTAGAAATAGACTAGCTACATAATCGTGAGATTATGTAGCTAGTCTTATATTAACAAAGAAAATCAAAATAAATCTAACTATTTGATTTTTACAACAGAATTAAATCAAAGAAAATCAAAACCATTTTTACCATTCTAGAGATTAGACAATAAGGGATCAAATAATTCTGAGTTAATGATAGCATTGAAATTTGTTGAATTTTTTGTAATTGCACTACCGGCTTGCTTGGGCCTTTTACTTGCCCGATCTGCGCATGCTTTCAATTCTTGATTTTCTCTTTCAAGCAAGGTATTTAGAGAAGCCAAATGTTTTAATTGTTCCTATAAATATGGTATGCCTCTACAATATCGTTCTACCTAGTACAGACAATTGTCACAGTTCACAGGTTCTATAGTAGGCATAGGTTGAGTGTACTCAATAATGGGTGCTTCGGTCTTTCCTGTAGATTGTTTCAAATCATTGCCTATACCATCAAAGCCCTCTTGATATTTTATAAATGAAGGTAGTTTAGAAACAAAATCGTATTGTATGGATTCATTAACGGTTTCATTTCTAAGACATTGGTTATCCACATCTTCCTAGGCAAGGAAATCATTGATCTCATCATCGGTCAAGTGATCATCGACCTCGATCACTAAGATCGAGCTCAAATGATCTTGTTGTTGATTTCTCAGACTCCTAGAAAATAATTTGCCTGGTCTCTTATTCACAAAACTCAAATTTGAGTTACCATGTTTCTTCTTCTTACGATTTTTCTTAACAGTTGGTTTGTCACTAAAACCCTGAGTCGACTCAACAATAGGATCAAGGGAAACTTTCTCCTTTAATACATCTATTACTTCCTCTAACGATTTTATGGGCAAGAAATTGTTCCGCAATTCTTTTCCCAAAGGGTTTTGCATAGGAACAAAGCTTGGTTTAGTGAGCACATGATCTCTGTGTGAATCGACACCTAGATTCTCGGTCATAGGGTTACAAGGATTGGGGTTTGTATTGGAATGCAAAGGAAAATCTACTGTGCTTGCGGGTAGGGAAAGATTGTTTATACACAGGAAGTCTTCCCAAGTGTCCCCAATTTGAGCTAGATGCGACATCAGCAGAATTCGAATAAGCCTATGGTGGAAGAGGCTAGACAGAGGGTTTAAACTTTGTTTCTTATAATGCTTAGAAATTTTATGCAGGCTCATCAACAAATAGAATGCATGTATATCTTAAACCCTAGTAAAATCATCAATAGACGGATGTGATACAAAAACACTAAGCCATACGTACCCTCACAAGTTATAAATTGTTTAATAATTGGAAGTAGGTCATGCAATCGAGGTTTTAAGAGGGTAATAGGGGTACCTTTAGTGAAGCATGTCGATTACAAATTAGCAAAGATATCAATTCCTTTGTATTTCCAGCATGAGAGTTTCAAGTAATGATTGCAGATGGAGGTAACATAAATTGTTTTGGGAAGTGCCATAGTATTAATCTCAATATGGGAGATTATTTTTTGGATAGTCCCATGATTTCCATCCAACTGGGTGGTGTTGATGTTGTATTATGGGTCCAATGGTTACAATCATTGGGAACAATGGCCCTTAATTTTCAAGATTTTTCATGAGATTTTCGTCAGAAGGAAAGGAAACTAAGCTTAGAGGTATCCAAGGGAAGCCCTCTAAGGTGATAATCTCTAATAACATGAAAAAAATACTCAGAAAGGGGAACCATGGTGTAATTTCACAATTGTGCTTGCTGGATGTTCAAACATCTATATCATTTTCTCCATTGGATCTCCAAATAATTATAAAAAATCATTCCAAGGTATTTGGAGAAATTCATAAGGGTCTTCTACCTACTCAATATCATGACCATGCTATTCATTTGCAATCAGGAAGTGTACCACCTAAAATTAGGCCTTATATGTATCTATATGCATAGAAGAGTGAGATTTAGCGTACGATCCAAAAAATGTTAGAGGTCATCATCATTCAACCTAGACAAAGTTATTTCTCTTCACTAGTGGTGATGGTTAAAAAAAAGGATGATTCATGGTAGATGTGTCCAGATTATTGATAGCTTAACAAAACGACCATCAAAGATAAGTTTCATATTATTGTCATTAATGAATTATTAGATAAATTGCATGTAAAAATTTTCTTTACTCAATTGGATCTTCGTTTAGGATATCATCAAATAAGAATGAGGCAGGAAGACATTCCCAAAACAACTTTTAGAACACATGAAGGTCATTATGATATTTTGGTATTCCATTTGGACTTACTAATGCACCTTCAACATTTCAAAGCTTGATTAATTCTATTTCAAGACCCTCCTTATAAAATTTGTGTTAGTATTTTTTGATGACATATTAATCTACAACAAATCTTGGGAATAGCATGTACAACATGTTGACAGAGTATTACAACTATCTGAAGAGCAACAAATTTATGCAAATCCTTCCAAGTGTGCCTTTGGGGTTCAAGAAGTGGAATATTTGGGTCATATTGCATCTCATGAAGGTGTAAAAGTGGACTCTAGCAAAATTTAAGATATGAGGGAATGGAAAATTCCCAAAAACTTGAAAAAACTTAGAGGAATCTTAGGATTGATAGGTTATTACCACAAGTTTGTCAAGAACTATGGTTAAATAGCAACACCTATAACAACATTATTAAATAAGGAATAATTTTCTTAGACTCAAGAAACAACCAAATCTTTTGAAAATATTAAAGAGGCTATGTGTACAACTCATGCCCTGGCTACATTTGACTTCATAAAAACATTTATTGTGGACGATGATGCCTTAGGCCATTGTTATATAAATATTTCCTCACCCCATGCAACTTGCTCAGAAGGAATTTTCCATTTCCCTATGTAGTCTTGAAGTCCTTTTTTACAGTTCCCAAAGCTAGAAAGAATATTTTTCCACATATGTGTGCCCTAACAGCTATACAACATGCATATACGTAGGTTGCACCATTACAACTTGTGTACATCAGGTTTTGTGCCCAAATTTAAAAAATGGTGTCAGGTTTCCATGTCACATCACGGGATCCATGATCCTTGACCTTCCATATACTGGAAATGTTCTGATTCGGCCCCTCGGTTCCATTTAAGGCTATAAATGGGACATATCCAAGCTGTGGAGAGGAGAAGAAGAATTCAAATTTGAGATAAAAGTTACTCTAGAGAAATTATTCACTTCAAATTGAGTCTACATCCCTTTGTCCTTTTAAGTCTGAACACATTGTCCATCCCCCAAGATCTTCCCTATTTGATGGACAACCTCATTGTCTCTATTATATGAACTTGCCTTTGGTGGAGGATTGAAGTGGTGGAGGCCTAGGTGGAAGGGACTTAATTTATTGGTTTTGAATGTGTCGACATGGAAGTTTGTCATTCATACACTTTTGTTGATTACATTTTAATAGAAATACTCTTTTCTCATCCAATTAATGTGTCGCAAATATTTGAATTGTTATTCCATGGGAATATTTTTTATGAATATTGATAGATTATGCTATTATATGTGCTAAATTTATATATTATGACCATATGCTTTTGTATATTGGTTGTTGAGGACAAGTTCCAGATGTATAGCTTTGAGTCAAGTTCTCAATGGTGGACTTCATCGAACGTCTGGACGAGGTAGGATCTTTATCTTGTCCTGTTAGCATATTTTTTATATAGCATACTTGAGAATAGAGTTGATTTATGCTGTAATTTCCATCTGTTGTGGTTTACCCCATGTTATAGAGTGATTTTCCTCGTAACAGAATTGAATACCATACTGGGGATGGGATCTTATTTTTGGGGTTTGGAGTATTTTTCTCCTTTGATTGCTCTCGGTTCTCTTGAGTTTCTTGTCATCTGATTGCTTGACAACCTATTTTCATTTTGAGTCTGCATTTCTTGGCCTTATCCTTAACCTGGCAGTGTTTCAATACATATATGCGGGTGTTCCCTTGATAGACGCGTACATACGCGAGATGTCATTCTGGAAGGGGCATATATACGTGGTTTTCTCCTTAAAAGTCATGTAAATCATCCTTGTTTGCTTGATAGTTGATTTTTGTGTTTGTTGGGTAAGTTTTGATGGTTTTTGAGTCTTCTTGGGTCTCTGTCATGACTGTTAAGTTCCTGCAGAGTGATAGGAAACCTTTCTTTGGTTGAATTTTTGGGTAGTCTTTCTTTCTCATCATTTTTGTGTCATTGGTTGTCCTTGCATCTTGGGATGGGTTTTTTCGTCTTGATATCTTGCTTGCTTTTTCTCTTTTTGCTTATAGTAGGGCTTACATATCAAGATATTGTTCAATCCTTGCATTTTCATTTCTTTATATTGAAAAGACAAAAAAAATTACATTTTGCATCATGGAATTTGATCTTTTGGGTTCTTATCATTGATTTTAATATATGTATGGAAATATTGCCTCTTATCTTGAAATTACAGAGTTTAATTGAAAATTGCATTTTGAAAAAAAATCTTATCATTTGTTGAGAATTGAAGTTAGGACTTTGCATTATATTCATATTTATTTATTTTACTTGTTGAGTCATAACACCATCAGTTTCATTACCAGATATTTTGAGTAAACAAAGCCACTAAAAGTAACGCTAATAAATTTAAAATTGATTAGAAACAATTTTAATTTTCAGGGTGCACAAAGTAGCTTACGATTTAGAGCCTTGGAATAGGATTTTGTGAGTAAACTTCTCCAAGGCTATTAAACTCAACATATGCGTCTAACTAATGGAATGGTGAAATACATTGTATAATTGGTGACATTAGGAGGCTCTGCTCACACTGAAGTTAGGAACGAGGTCACACGAAGTTGGTTCTAGAGATATCCCTCTAATACCTTCTTAGTGTCAAAGATATTTTTGGGGATCTACTTGTATATGGGGGTCTTGTTAGTTCCTTTACCTCTATGAGAGGAGGTGCGTTCAATATTTAGGGCTTTGTTACCCTACCCATATGGTGGACCTTACTTATGACTGTTCGCCTGCGCATTGGTTATAGCATGGTGGCTTTAGTTGCTTGACATAGGTAGCCACGTAGGTTACTTGCAGGGGTTATTTTGTAGGTACCCTGAGTCATATAATGGTTAGACAACACATGACCTTTATGGAGGATTACCTCTTTGGGGGGATCTAACCGACTGTGTTGTTAATCCCACAAGGGCCCTTATAACTGATTTTGATACCCCCAATCTTTTGAAGGGAGTCTTAGGCTCCTCTTGGGTGAGAAATACCTACTCTAGTGAGGGAGGCCCCTTTTCAGCCACTATATCATGTTTGTGTGCATTGGCCTTTTTTCTTTACTTTGGTTTACTCTTTGATTATTGGTTGGCCTTAGGATTTTGTATTACGTCGTGAGTTTTCATTGTTATGGTTAGTGGAGCCCCCATGACTCCCTCAGTTAGTGCTACCAAACCCATGGTATTTTCTCATTCCATGGGGATGAATCCTTTTGTATTTTCGAGTGGTATGCCAAATAATGATACTCAACCAATACCTTGGGCCTCTAATCATTTTTCTCTTGGTATGCTAGACATTTTTTCGCACTTGTCATCCTCTGTCTCATCGCCTTATGTGAGTCCTAGTTTTGGGTCTGGGGGAATGATGCCTCCTTATTATACTTTTTCATTTGGCGGGAGTCATGTCCCTCAATCAACTCTTATAGTAGGAGGTTGGAATATTCCTTCCTACGGATCCAATCCTAGCTTCACTTTTCCAGGAGAAAGTGCTTAAATGGGTGGTCATTCTACTTATTACATCTTGTCCATCTATCCTTCTTCCACTATGTCAGTTCCTATGAACACTTTTCCCATGGAGGATGTCCATATTTCCTCTGGTATTTCATTCAAGGGGAGTCATTTTTATAGTATGGGAAATCCCCTTCACAGGGTTCTTTCATCTGGGGGAAACGTATATCCTCACCCGAGTAACCCTTGTCATGTTACTTTCTCTTTGCAAGCGGCTTCCTTGGTGACGATTCCCTTACAACATTTTGTTCCTAAGATTGATTCTAAGGCTCAAAGAATAATGTCAAGCATCAAAGGTTTTAAATCAAATTTTTTATGAGTGTTTTTTCTACCTTTAGTTTTCTGAGAAATAATCTGTAAATGAAATTAATGATAAGACAATACAGAGGTTGTATCCTGTTATTTGAGTCACAATTATAATGTCGAATGATGTAGAAATGATTTACAAAATTGTTAAACAAATTCAGGTATCAATTACATGTAAGTCTCACCTTGTTTGCAGTAGAAGAAAAGTACAAGATGCACCCTTGAAAAGGAGATGAAAATGCAGTAATTCGCGTAGATCACAGGTCTTGTTTTACTCACAGTAATAACAGAGGAAAAAGTGTTACTGAATGAACTTCTGATATAATATTATCACAATTGATGTAGTACTAAATTTCAATCGTTCACTCTTCAAGAATTACAGAAAGAAATTCAGATAAATGGAAACACAGAGGAAACACATAACTCAAATTGAACAAAACTTAGAATCTTTGTCTGCACTTTTATTAATACTCAAAAGAGTTTCTCTTTTACATTCAGCAAGAATCATACTTGAATAGATCTAAAATCTATCTATTTATTAAAAAATTGTCTCAAATGAAAATCATTGGACTTCCCACAATATATGCCTAAAAATAGAATACATCTGAATAAAATCATAGCATGCAAATATTGTTGAGTTTTATTGGTTCTTCATCTATCTCTTCGTCTTCTTGTAGATGCACCTATTTTCCTTTGATCGTTAAGCCAGGTACACATGTCCATTAAGGCCACCAGAATCATTTTTCTTACTATATTTTATATTCTATTATATTTCCATCTGTCCCTTCGAATACGTTCACTGAGATAAAGAATTGTAGTTGAAGATATGGGGGTAGTAATTGAACAGATAGATTAGTGTTGGATTGTTAGGGGTTAGCTAACGGTTATGGGGAAGAGTAATTGTTCATGAATAAGATAATGTGGGGGCAAGTGTCCAACAAGGAGGTGGGATGAGTGGATGCAAGAGTGTAGGTGGTAGGGTAGAAAGTAGAGTGGGTGGAGGAAGTGGATGTTGTGTATGTTCCTTCATTTTCTCCCAGTTACACTAGCTTTCCTCTGTTCACTGTCTTGGGTGCACATATCCATCAATGCCACCACGAATCTTGAAGGCTCAGTCCTTTCATTCAATTCAAAAGAAAACATCTTCTTCTATATTTGTGGAAACTTCTCTTGGATCCTATTCACTTCTTGAATTGTGACCTGATATTGTGAAGTTGGATTAACCAACAACTCATTCATTTTAAGTAAACCAATCTGGCTCATCTATTGGATGGTCACCTCAGTATTTTCCTTTTTCTTTCTGGAGATTTGTTGGTTCATTTCTATTTTGATCTTCCCCAATTCCTCTGAGATATTATTCCCTTCGAATTCAATCATATTTTTATTTATTGAAGATAATGCCTCTAGACAAGCCTCTTTTACATCTCTGGCAAATTTCTTGCCTTCTTCCAGATTTGTTTCCCAGAATTTTAGGGCCATTTCGCCTCTTAGTTGTTCAAAATGTGAGAGAAGGGTAAGACGAGGGGTATTATATTTCTTCTTCCATATGATAACCTCTTGAAACTCAGACCCGGTTGCACAAGCCTCTTTTTCCTTGACATAATTGTTTTTATAGAAAGGTCTATGAACTGATAGCATTTCTGAATAGAATCTACTTTTTGATAGAGCTCCTATTGGGCAACTTCCAACTTCTCATTGATTTATGATGCTTGTGTTTTGAAGGCATCAATATCAATCGTTGTGTTCTCTGTTAGGGTCAACCTGACCTACAACTGCTCAATCAAATTGTCACGTTGAGTGATCAAACCTTTGTTGGTCTGTGAGATCTGGTAGAGAAGCTCAAGGTTATCCTATAACTGCTTCATTTGTTGTTGATAAGTAGCCCTGATTTGTTCAATGTCCTGGCTCATCTTGCTTCTAACAATTTGTTCTGTACTATATATCTCATTCTGCAATTTCTCTACCAAGAGGCATGTATGTTGTAGTTTTTAGGTTAAATTTCCCACTGACCATTGATTGGCAATGGCAAAGGCCCCTAGCAAACTTGCACTTCTTTCACAAACTCAGGACCATATTGGTATTTCCCATCATATACCAATCTTTTCCTCTTAGTGACTACTCCATCCTTTTGGTGAGATTCTCTTTTCACAATAGCTTTTCGTTTCTTACTAAAAAAGAAATTTGAGGGAGGCATCTCTTCAAGCAAGATAGGAGTAAGATCACGTACAAAACTGAGTTTGGAACTAGGATTTATGAAGCTAGTCTATAAAGGGGTTAACGATGCAATAGGAGAAATATTTTTTGTGGAATTTTCATGTTCTGTTGTATTTGGGGTGCCAGCAGAAGTAGCTGGTGTTGAATGAGGAACAATTTCTCCCAAATTCATGAAATCTTTGAACCGAGCTAATACTTGTGGATCATTCAGTCCTGACAATGATGCTCTTATTTCGGGAAATAACACTTCCAATATTTTTGGGACTTCTCCAACTTTGTGCTTAGTGGAGAAAATTGGCTTAGATCCTATGGGTCTAGCTTCATGTGAAGAAGGCATGGGTTTTGACTCTCCTTGCAATATCTTTAGAAAATTGTTTCTTCTATTCTTTTGAAAGCTGAGGAAACTAGCTTCTTGGTTAGGAGTTAGAGTCTGGAATCTTCTTTGAACTTCCTCATAATATCTAACTCCCTTGAACATCTCATCATAAGGATAATTCTCATGGAGGTATCGCTTCATGTTAAATTGAGCCAAATGATTTTTCACTATCTTATGTGGATCATGCTTCTTGAATTTGATGTCAACTAATTTGACATCTTCCAGGGCTGTGGCCTTGACTTTAGAATGACCAAAATATAATAATGTGAACATACCAACTTGAATGGGAAAAGTTGGCCAAACCTTTTTTTGAGTTTCTTTCAACTCCTTGTTGATACCTCCTGCTACTGTTTGGTATGCCACTTCTCTGCACACCAACCTATCGAGTAAAAAATGTGGAATGGCATGAGGAGGAACGTAACATCCAAATACTCTGATATAGGAGAAATTCTCCTCAATGAACCAGTATGCAAGTGTGCCTAAGTTCCCCATAATATTTTATGAAATATGGGGCAGCGGGTGACCATAGATAGCTATGTGAACAGGTACCACAATGCTGTGATAGATTTCGTAAAAGAAATCTTTGGCATTTTCCTCCCATAATTTGGAGTGGTAGAAATGTATTGGCTCATAACTAGCCGGGGTCCAACTCTAGTTCATCAAGGGAAAAGGGGTCATGAAACAAATGGCATCCATAATATATGCTAACATGTAAAAAAGAGCAGGTTGCCCTTTTGATTTTGCTGATTTATACTCAACAATTTCCTTGTCCAAATTATCAGATAGCATTTTAGCCCAATTGAAGGTATAACCCTTGACTACTTCATTCATTATGGCTACCCACTCAACTAAGAAATGTGTAGGGTTATTCTTCCCAAACAAATGATAGATCATCATGGCTATATACAACATATGATCATCTAAAGACGTCATGGAATACATACTGTTAGTGCTAGAAGTTGTTCCTAAACTTTTATAGGGTCAACCCTAGCACATATTAGTTATTACAATGGTTTTTATGGTTAAATGTATTTTGGTTTTTTGAAAGGTTGGAGGTTTCAGTAGTAAATGAAGAAAGATAATACCAATACCTGATTGAAAATAAGTTTTGATCACACTCACTTAGTCAATGGTATCCAATTTAACAAAGCAGATAAAACCATAAGAATAAAGAACAATGCAAGTTGCCAATCTGTTCACCCACACAGGAAGATTCCTAATCCTAAATGTCATTCAGAAACATAGAATAAGGTACTTAAAAACAAGTCTTGGAATGGGAAAGAAATCAGTGAAATATTCACTGCCTTATCAACATAATAAGATAATGTTGATGCATTGCAAAGATAACATGCTTTACAAGTAAGAAAAGGAAGAAAGAGATTAGAGGAGAAAGTTTTCTCATCAAAAGGGTTGTAGCATTCAGTGTAAAATGGAAAAGTTCATTCTTTACAATCATGAAAAAGAATCTCAGTCCTACATCCTAATCTCTCCCGAACCCTCTCGGGCATCCACCCCCCTCCTCTATTACAAAACTTTTCTTAAATAGGCCTCATAATAATAATTGTTTGCTGATTTTTATGGAAACAAAATCATAACAAAATCTAAAACAAACTAAATTGTTTCCAAGATATTTAAAATTGTTGGCAAATCTGGGATCCTCTGCTTGCTATTCTTGTGCCTGAGATCAATGCTCAACTTTAACAACAATGCCCACAAATTTAAATATGACTTTGCCACATGTTCATCTTTCACTTGTACTCAGATGCTTCCTCATGGTTTGTTCTTGCAAAATTTGAAAATATTGGGAAAATAGTTGATCCCCTACCACATATGCAGTTTATCCTCTTCTCAACAAATCTGGAATTGACCTGAAATTATGGGAATGCTCTACCACATGTATTCATTAGCTGCTAGATAAAATCGAAAATGCCACCTTGGCAAACATACATTTTTTTGGCTAAAAATAGGAGATTTGCTTGATCTCTTTCACATTGTTGACAGCTTGAAAAACTGAAACAAAGCATGAAACAAATCTCCAAATATTAACAATTTAAAATTGTAAGCAACCAAATCATCCAAAAATCATAAAATTTCAATCAGCATCGATACAGTGAAGATGAACCAATCAATGAAGAATATGAACGCCCAGGTGGAGATGTAAAGTCATCTCTACGCAGTGCAACTTCACCATAGTTAGATTCTCTTGGCACATAAGCCCTATCAATCTCATTAGGGTAAATATTCTCTCTTATTCTTTGATGATGTAAATATTCAAGCCCTAGAACACACCACGATAATCAAAATCCGATACCAGCCCATTTCCCATAGGCAATGAATCTGAAGGTGGTAACCTGCCTCTGATACACAGAGACATAAGGATATGATGATTGTAAAGCATAGGCATCAACATATGGTGCACGCTGAGGAAATACTGTGTCAGGTCGATATAATGGAACTGGGGGAACCTGATCAACAAATGGTACACGTCTGGGCTGTCTTGCCACCCTAGCAGGTCTCCCTGGCTGACTGTCTACATCCTCATCCAGAACGATTTGATATGTTTTCAATATCCTTTGTTATTCTACCAAGATTCATACTCAGACTGGTAAACCTTTTTCATGGTAGCATCGAAAAGAACTAATATCCTCACCTTTTTATTCATCACAAATAGCATTGAGATATCCAACTGAAATTGCAAATGAAGGACTTTTAAGAGGCAACTTCAGAAGTAAGATTCAGAGTCTCATTCTCATTGTCATCAAATAAGCACTGTGTCATGGATGATTGATGGAATAAGGTTTTCATAACCATGTCTTTCTCCAGGATCTGTGAAATGACATTGCGAAAAACTCAACAAGTGAAATGCATTTGAAAATATTAACCTCCGATACTTGGCTTTCAGGTACTGCTTAGCATTGACACTTGGTCACAGGTTCGAGAGCACTAGATGCTTGGAATCTTCGAGCTTCCATCAACGCTTTTCGGAGTACTCTCTTGCATCTAGTTTCTCTGAATATTATCACCTTGGTTTTCTCTTATGATGCCTTGAGTTAACATTGCTCGAACAGAACACTTGGATACTCAAGAAATCGAGCATTCAAAAGTATGCCTATTAGTTCCTTTTCCCCATCATAAAAATTGCCCCAACATATTACCAACACTCGGATGTCCAAAACAAAGCTATGTCATGTTGGTGGAAGGTGTTTGACTTTGTTGACACATGGATCTTTTCATTTACAACTGGTAAAATCGGTGTCCCTCAAAATGGATGATAAAGTGTTCTGCACATAGATCTGTGACTTATCCTTCATGTGGCTTGGCGCTTAGCACTAGGATTTGGCTTGACTTGTGTGGCATGTATTTACTAACTCGTGTCTTGCATGATTGAAGATGCGTGGTTTCAAGGACTGGAGATTGTCCTTCTGGTGCAACCAAATTTTGGTGAAATTTATAATAAAACCAACCCTACGCAAAGGCCAATGAAACCCAAAAAACAATTTGGCAAACCTTTAATAAAAATTATCCTTTAAAGGCAAAATTATCTCAATCAAGGACTCATAGCCATACATCAAGGGTGTATGGAATAATAACTTCCAACCTTTATGTACCTCCTCTAATGAGGCGAGTTAAAAGTTCAACACTATTTCTAGCATATGCAATACTGGTGCTTTGGAACAACACTTTTTAGTGCTACAAGAATAACCCCATTCCTGCAGCGAGGGGAAAATTGAATATTTAGTATCTGGATACTAACATAAGCTCCTTCTGGGGATGACATGCTCCCTGCAAGCTGCCAAGAACAAGCAAACTAGTGTGCCTTTCCATTCTATCCATTTGTGCAATGCAACCTGCAAACCTTTGCCTCTGCAAACATGCACATTTATGCTATGCCTAGTCCATTGGGTTATGGAGTCAGTCAATATCATTCAAATCTAGACCAAACTTCTGCAACTTTGCAACCCATTTGAAGCCAAAACTACCCCTGTCAATAGTGCTTTATATGCATTGGGATATGGAGTCTTTATTTCAAAACTGAAACCAAATTTTCTGCTGCAAACTAACAGACTGAAAAGAATCTCATACTTGATGGCGAGCTTATTCTTCTATCTATTCCTATTTATAACCAGTAAAAATTGTCTCATCATGTGACATCATGCTTCCAATGAATCCATGATAACATCAAACCATTTACCAACATTTTTTCAACGCAGATAGAAATCAGGGAAGAATTCTTTATGTGTAATAGAATTTTAATTTGTAACACATACCTACAACCCTCATCTGTTTTAATTCCAAAAATAGCAAGGCTGAAATCTTATGAGAAACATAAATCCATATAAATGGCTACCAGATCATATAAAGGAGTAGATTGATAACTGAAAATAGTTACCTCTGCTTGTTGCTTGATACTGCCATATATTGCTTCCAACTGTTCATGACTAATGTGCAGGTTGTTTTCTTTGCTGATGATCAGTTGTTTAATATTGTCTGTAGATTTAGGTTCATGCATGATAAATGTAGGCTTGCTGATTTGCAGAGATGGCTTCTCAACCATTGATGATGAAAGAAGGATCAACTGTTCTTGCAGTACTTCAATATTTCCATCATACTGATGTTCAATAGGATCTGAAATGAAAGGTATAGGAAGAGTAGAATTTTCCACAAATTCTGTCTTCTCTGCTTCAACATCTTCCAAAACTTTAGAGAAAATGGAAAGAACCTTATATCGGTCTTCACAAGGCTCATCATACTCATCATATGAAGCACAATATATTCTTTGATGAATATCATATTTGAACTTTTCACAACATCCTTCAAGAAGTATATTAGAATAATAATACCTCTTGCAATATTTATGGAAGGTTGCATGAAAATCCTGCAAAGAAGATATGTTGGCAATAGAGAGTGACCAATACCATCTCCGAGCATCACCATTTAATGAGTATACAAACATATTCATGAGAGCATATTCATGACAAATATTCAACCGATCTATGCACTAATGAAAATCTATGAGATGTTGGGCAGGATTATCCCCTTCATCTCCATGGAATATAGGAAGAACGTGTGTGCATTTTGAGAAAGAAGGCTTAGGATTAGGAAAACCAGGAATAGCTGAAAAATTGAGAGGTGCAAACCTCCGAGCCAAGATAGCTTCCATATTTGAATTCCCAGTGGAGTCACCTATTAATCTTTAGACAGTGGAGTCACCATGGTGAAAAATCTGCAGTCAAGGACATGTCCTCTTCTTGCTCACCATCAAGAAGCGGATCTGATCGTTGTCATTCTCCCAGGGAAGATTTCTTCGCTGCTTCGTCCCCGGAAATGGTGCCAAAAGATGTTAGTGCTATAATTTTCTCCTAGACTGCTATAAGGTCAAGCCTATCACATCTTAGTTATTACAATGGTTTTTATGGTTGAATGTATATTGTTTTTTTGAAAGGTTGGAGGTTTCAATAGTAAATGAAGAAAGATAATACCAATTCTTGATTGTAAATAAGTTCTGATCACACTCACTTAGTCAATGGTATCCAATTTAACAAAGCAGATAAAACCATAAGAATAAATAAGTATGCAAGTGCCCAATCTGTTCACCCACATAGGAAGATTCCTGATCCTAAATGTCATTCAAAAACATAGAATAAGGTACTTAAAAACAAGTCTTGGAATGGGAAAGAAATTAGTGAAATATTCATTTCCTTATCAACATAACAATATAATGTCGATGAATTGCAAAGATAACATGTTTTACAAGTAAGAAAAGGAAGAAAGAGATTAGAGGAGAAAGTCTGCTCGTCTAAAGGGCTGTAGAATTGAGTGTAAAATGAAAAAGTTCCTGCTTTACAATCATGAAAAAGAATCTCAATCCTGCATCCTAATCTCTCCTGAACCCTCTCAGACCTCCACCCCCCGCCTCTATTACAAAACTTTTCTTAAATGGGCCTCATAATAATAATTGTTTGCTGATTTTTATGGAAACAAAATTATAACAAAATCTAAAACAAACTAAATTGTTTCCAAGATATCTAAAATTGCTGGCAAATCTGGGATCCTCTGCTTGCTATTCTTGTACCTGAGATCGATGCTCAACTTTAAAAACAATTCCCACAAATTTAAATATGACTTTGCCACATGTTCATCTTTCACTTGTACTCGGACGCTTCCTCATGGTTTTTTCTCACAAAATTCGAAAATATTGGGAAAATAGTTGATCCCCTGCCACATATGCAATTTATCCTCTTCTCAACAAATCTGGAATTGACCTGAAATTATGGGAATACTCTGCCACATGTCTTCATTATCTACTGGATAAATTTGAAAATATGAGATTTGCTTGATCTCTTTCACCTTGCTAGCAGCTTGAAAAACTGAAACAAAGCATGAAATAGATCTCCAAAGATTAACAATTTAAAATTGTACGAAACCAAATCATCCAGAAATCATAAAATTTCAATCAACATCGATATAGTGAAGATGACCCAATTAGTGAAGAATATGAATGCCCAGGTGGAGATGTAAATTCATCTCTACACAGTGCAGCTTCACCATAGTTACCTTATCTTGGCACATAAGCCCTATTGATATCATCAACGTAAATCTGCTCTCTTATTCTTTGACGGTGTAAATATTCAATCCATATATCCACACCATGATAATCAAAAGCTGATAACATCCCATTTCTCATAGGCAATGGATCTGAAGGCGGTAGCCTGCCTCTGATACACAGAGACATAAGGATATGATGCTTGCAAAGCATAGGCATCAACATATGGTGCACGCTAAGGAAATACTGTGTTAGGTCGATATAATGGAACTTGGGGAACTCGATCAACAAATGGTACACATCTGGTCTCTCTTGCCACACTAGCAGGTCTCCCTGGCCGACTGTCTACATCCTCATCCAAAACGATTTGCTATTTTTTCAGCATCCTTTACTATTCTACCAAGATTCATGCTCAGACTAATAAAAATTTTTCATAGTAGCATCGAAAATAACTAATATCCTCACCTTTTTATTCATCACAAATAGCACTGAGATATCCAATTGAAATTGCAAATGAAGGACTTGGAAGAGGCAACTTCGGAAGTAAGATTCGGAGTCTCATTCTCATTGTCATGAAATAAGCACTATGTCGTGGATGCTTGATGGAATAAGGTTTTCATAACCATATCTTTCTCCAGGATCTATGAAATGACATTGCGAAAAACTCAATAGGTGAAATGCATTTGAAAATATTAACCTTCGATACTTGGCTTTCAGGTACTGCTTAGCGTTGACACTTCGTCACAGTTTTGAGAGCACCAGATGCTTGGCATATCGAGCTTCCATCAACACTTTTATGAGTACTCACTTGCATCTGGTCACTCTGAATATTATCATCCTGGTTTTCTCTTATGATGCCTTGAGTTAAGACTGCTCGAACAAAACACTTGGATACTCAAGAAATCGAGCATTCGAAAGTATGCCTATTAGTTCCTTTTCCCCATCATAAAAATCGCCCCAACATATGACCAAAACTTGGATGTACAGAACAAATCTATGTCATGTTGGTGGAAGGTGTTTGACTTTTTTGACACATGGATCTTTTCATTTACAACTGGTAAAATCGGCGTCCCTCAAAATGGATGATAAAGCATTGTGCACATAGATCTGTGGCTTATCCTTCATGTGGCTTGGCGCTTAGCACTAGGCTTTGGCTTGAATTATGTGGCATGTATTTACTAACTCGTGTCTTGTATGAATGTAGGTGTGTGGTTTCGAGGACTTGATATTGTCCTTCTGGCGCAACCAAATTTTGGTGAAATTTATAATAAAACCAACCCTGCGCAAAGGCCAATGAAACCCGAAAAACAATTTGGCAAACCTTTAATAAAAATTAGCCTTTAAATGCCAAATTATCTCAATCAAGGAATCATAGCCATATGTCAAGGGTGTATGGAATAATAACTTCCAACCTTCCTGTACCTCCTCTAATGAGGCGAGTTAAAATTTCAGCACTATTTCTAGCATATGCAATACCGGTGCTTTGGAACAACAATTTTTAGTGCTACAGGAATAACCCCATTCCTGCACTAAGGGGAAAATTGAATATTTAGTATCTGGATACTAACACATACCATGAGCGTCGGCTCTAAATTTTTCCGGATGTCCCCACTAGGTCTTGACTATATCATGGCCATTTCTATTGTATTGAGTGCATTCCCTTCTCTCAAAATCTAGAAGAATTGCGACATTGTAAGTGTATTTAGGGGTAGGGGAAAGCTTGTACATTACTTGTAGATTCTCTAGTTGGAAAGAGCTGGCAACGACCTGATGGTGGTTGATGACGTTCCTATTTTGGATGTCGACATGTTCCAAAGCCCAATTTATCATATCATTGTAGGATATGATTCTAGGTCGTGAAACAATATTATGTAGTTCTGACTGTGCTACAAATCTAAGATTAGTTGAAAAGGACTCATTGTATTCCTCGCCAGAGTCATCTGTACAGTTAATAATCTCATGCTCCAAGATATCGAACACTTTCTTCCAAGTTTTAATGGCGTTCGTAACTCGTGTAGTTGTGTCCGATAGAACATATTCATTTGGATTTGAATCATCACCCGATGCATCAAGATTCTTTGTAGCTTTTCCTGGCGCCATAATCCTCAAGGAAACACAATTAGCCTACCTGTATCAAGAGAAGTCTGTAAGCTCTACATGGTAAAATAATTTATTCAAAAAATCTATCGATCTTCGTATAGATCTACTGACGAAGAATTTATTAAAGATTTAATGGAGTTTATTTCCTAGTGATTCACAATCTTTATTTGAAATCATTAACCTTAATCAATCATAAATGTCATTAATACTTCGACGGTTCTGTGTTCGGAAGTTTTGGATGTGACAGGATGGAAATCTCTCGAAGTCCAAATTCACGGAGGATTTAATATCTAAGTAATCACTTTTATGTTTTAATTAATCATGTTTTAAAATGTTGTATTAACTTTAAGTATTTTGGAAGTTCAAAATTCATAATTTTTTAATATAGCGCAAGAGAAATTTTCTGAAACCTAGAACTGTCAAGTGATTAATTAACACTTAATCATGACTAATTAAAGTCGTTAACTCCTTTATTAACTCTTTGAAACCCTTTTTTACTTTTTGTAATTACTTTACTTTGATGCTTTTATACTCCGGGGATTGTGAAAACAAATCCCAAAGAGAAATCTCTCAGAGTGATGTGGTAGAGATGATGTCATTATTGATGATGTGTCAAGAAAAGAGAGGTGCCATGTGTCCTTTGAAAACATGTGAATCATCTGACATAAATGTCAAAAATAAGTGCCACATGTCAACCCAAGAAAATATTTTTAAAGGACGTGTGTCCTATGATTCGTCTGTAAGTCCTTTAGGAATTATCATGAATGACTATCTTCAGGACTTTGGAATTTTGGGGTTTTTGTTGTTAAGATTTGTTGGAATACCCGAAGCACGAAGCTCCGAAGCGACCTTAAAGACTTTCTTTTAAAAATCAGGCAGCTTCAAAACTTCATAGATCATTAGGACCGTTCTATCAAATTAGAGTAACTCATTGACGATAAATATTGTAAGTGCCTTGTTGATAAATAACAACCAGTGGATTTAATTTAAAATTAAAAGGCAACTCTCTAAGTTTTTGCGTTTTTGGGTAAAAAATTGTATTTCTAAGAGGCAAGATCTAAAGTTCAAAAGCTCAAAATTATATTTGTTCTAACATAGGATTCATCTGGGGATTGTGGTTCCCTATGAGGCACGAAAGAACAGTAGACTAAGTGCCTTTATTGGGTAGATGGAGTCATTATTTCTTTTTGAAAAACATTTTCTAGTTTCATTTAAGAATTAATCATACATAGAAAAATGAACTTAACCAAATCTCAAAAACCTTCAAAACATACTTAATGATTGATCTCAAGTTATGTCATTTAAAATTTCATTTTCCTAAAACTGATTTCAGAATTGTTTAAAATAATCAAAATAATTTTAACTAAAATATCAAGCTTTGACCGACTTTGTTTGCTTCAAGGTTAAGCAAATGTAACATATTTATTTAGGGAATCCCAAGTTGGTTCAGGATGTAAATATCATCGGAAAGATAACTAGATAATAGAGTATGACATATAGATATGTATGACAACCTTTCAGATATCATAGATATTGCTTCACTGTCAGCGAGCCTGTTCAGTACCCTGGTGAAGTTATCTACTTCCCCCATTGAATTTCCTTTCACCACTTTAATTAACACTTTTTCATTTTGTTGAGATGAGGGAAATCAATATATGAATTTCCTTTCATCATCTCTTTTGGACAAGATGGGCGAAATCAAATTATGAATTTCCTTTCACCATATGTCTTATATTTTAATATTTTGAAGTGGGGGCAATCAATCTATATGTAACATACAAGGGATGATATATGTTTAAATTTTTTGAAAAGAAGGTTTGTCAACAATTTTAAGAATACTATGAAACTAACTTTCTTCCAATTGTCAATACACCTTCGCCTATAGGAAAAAAAAATTATGGGGATTTTAATTTTTTTAGGGATCAACCTTGAGAGAATTAGTCAATTTAAAGTCCGATAGCAGAGCTAAAATTATCAGGATTATCCTAGACATACTTTT
The DNA here is from genome assembly GCA_009831015.1 of Picea engelmannii. Lineage (NCBI taxonomy): Eukaryota > Viridiplantae > Streptophyta > Pinopsida > Pinales > Pinaceae > Picea > Picea engelmannii. The sequence goes on along the minus strand of ML805132.1, from coordinate 142,673 downwards.
TAAATTAAAATCAAAGGAACATAAAGATTTTCGCCTGATCTTGTTTTGAAAATATGTTTTTAAGTTTTCAAATTCAAGGTAAGTTTATTTGTTTTTATGAAGACTAAAAAGGGAGAGAAAGGAAAAATAAAATCTGTAATGAATAAAAATCTGGGGATAGATAAAAAGTAACCAAATCAAATATTTGGAGGATCTGAAACAAAATATCATAATCCCACACAAGTTTGTGTCTTTAGTTCAGACTTCTTTCGAGTTCATTTATTATCATTTTTGTTTTCATTTCAGAGATGACTTTAGAATTTATCAGCATGCCACTTTAAGTTGTAATTGTATACCTCTCTGATATGAGAAAAACTTCCATCACATTCATTTCAAAAGGATTTTCTTAAAATTTTATTTGAACTATAAGAAGAGTAGGAACTCATACCTTATTTTCCTTTTGAATTTTCAGCAAGGCAGATTATTAATTTATCACCTATTTTTAGAGAAACCAAATGTTTGAAAAATGAGTGTCGAATTTTTATTCAGCCTCATCTCATATTCAATAAGATTTTTTCTGTAAGAGGAATAAAATGAAAAATGTCAGAAAATCATGTAGAATAGAGATGATATGTGATACAGATGTTTTTATTTTTCGTTTCAATGATATCAAGCAATCATAAATTTATTGAAAATATTTACAACATATGTGTTAGCAATGAGAGTCACCCTCAGATTGCAGGAGGATAAGCCTAGTACCCATCAATTTTTTTGGTGGATGTTGGTTTTATATGAGTGGAGGTCAATGGACAAAATTCAGTATATGAATGATGTTCAACACAGAACTGGACAATAAATGCACAGAGAAGTGAGGGCCACAACTAAATTCAGTCAGTGAATTGAGTTTAAGTGTGAGAATGGGGAAGACTTAGTAAGAAAGGTGGACAAGACTACTATGGGCATGAGGCCTTCAAGCATCTTGGAGAAGAAAAACTTAAACTTAAAATCACTCTTAAGCTCAAGCTTCAGACACTGAAATATGTTCAAACAACACAGTCACAACAGCACAAAGATCAAACCTACATCACCATGCAGCTACAACAACTCGACTGAATCCTCCATGCCTGAGCCATTCAGTGTAAGAGGGAAAAATATCACAAGGAAGCTGACTAAAACTGGTCACGATACCATTGCAATAAAACCTACATTACAACAACATAACAACCCTCGACTAGATCCTCCATGCCCGAGTGTTTTAGCACAACTTTTACAAAGAGATGGAAAGAGGTTGACTTCTATTAATATGAAAGTATCAAATACGATACATAACCAAAGAGAAGTTCTGGCATCAAAACATTACAAAATAGGGAGCTCTGTTCAACCAGTTGACCACCTTCACAAAATATCAAAACTATTTCTTTATACTTGTATCAGTCCCCGACTATCAGGAGTGTGATCCCATCACTACATTCAAAGCATTGTGTCCGAGTAGTCTTATGTCAGACTGTGCATGTATCCCTCTGTTAAACGTGAGCTCAAATCAGTATGGGTCTATGGGAAAAAATGACCATAGGGGTACCAAGGATGATGATTCAGTCCCCATGGTCGGGCCCTCCATGCCTTCTAATTACAGAGTGAGTCAAGATTCCAACCACCAGTCCTTTCATTTATTAACTGAACCCTTGAAATTGGGATGAGGCTTAGTGCCTAGGGGGCATCCATGAGCTTCTCTCGGATCGGACACTATATGAGCATGTGATTGCGAGGACGTCAAAAATAGTTTGAACTTACACTGCTTTTGGGCCCACAATCCACTACCTTCTGCCACATATCACTTTCTCTAAACCACAGTTGAATTGTGGGACCGCTCAATAATTTTGTCAATCGAGCAAGTTGCATCCCCACAATGAAGTATGACCTTGATCTGGATGTGGTTTGTGATCTGGGTGCACCTGCTAGATTTAGCACTACTGCCAAGATTAATCACCCACCAACTTTAGAATCCACCAAACTGTGCCCTGGGGGAGGGGGATGCTACTCTTGCGTTGAATAATAACACCTCCCGAAGGATGACCTGTCACTACTATGTTGACATGTCATGAAAGAGAAGTGACACATGTCACTAAGAAAGAAGCGAATGATATGCCCACAGCTGCCTGGACTGAGTGCCACATGTCACTGCCGAAAATATGCTAGGTGTCACGACCGACGAGTGCGCCAGATGTCCATACTGATAACTACCATGTATCCTCTTAAATTGATGACTGAGATCTCCTTCGGGTCTTTGGACTCTAGGAAAATCAAATCTCAAACCTCATCCTCTTCCATATGCTTTTACCCAGAGCTAAGGATCTGGCAACGTGTGGCTCCTAGATCAACGGCTAAGATCCCTTCGGGTCTTTGGGCTCCGGGAAAATCAAAACTCAAATCTCTCTTTTTCCCCTTCGCTTCCTCTGGATCCCTAGAAATGGCGGTGTGTTTCCATTTGAATTGGAGAGCTGAGACTTACTTCAGGCCTTCAAGCTTTGGGTGTTTTAGGCCTTTGGGACTTCGGGCACTTCGGGACTTCGGACACTTCGGCGCTTCAGGACTTTGGGCACTTCGGTGCTTCGGGACTTTGGGAGGCACTGCCTCTAAGATCAATGGCTCCCTGTTGATTTTGAGATCAATAGTCCACGATTTCTTTGGGAGTTCAGGCTTCAACTATTCAGAAGTTTTATGCACTTCTCACTTCAAAACTCCCGAAGCTCATTTCCCTAAATGCTTGGATCAACTGCAACCTGTCCCCCTCAATATTGGATGGCTCATGCTCACTTCAAGTTTCAGGAATTCAGACCTTTCACAAACAACTTTAACTATATTTCGAACCCCCGATTCCTACAAACCGTCGATCTTATATTCTCAGGAATGTCCGTCGTTGAAGTTGATCTCACCTGTTGCTTTCATTTTGAGCCCGAAATGGACTGCTTTGAATGTTGTGCTTGGAAATTTATTCTGCAGGCCGCGAACTTGGACAACCTGTTTCCCTTGACAACTATATGTGATAACGTTTGGCTCCACTAGGGATGGCATGCTCCATGCGAGCTGCCAATAAAAAATAGTTACAGTCGCCTTATGCATTGGGATATGGAGTCATGTTCAAAAAACATCATGCTGAGGATTAAAGGCTGACAAGCACACTATCCTAAAAATGAAATAAAAATACATGGGCTCCAGGAGGAGCTTATTTATGTGCATTCCTAGACTAATTGATTTTTACAAAGCGTTAGGTGAAAGAAAACTTCCACCATATCTATTCAAGCAACTCCCTAGCTAAAAACTTGTTTACTCTGTGACAATGCAACTGCGACAACAAAATGATTATGCTTTTCAACTCTCCTCCCAGTGTTGAAGTCAGGATAAAGTTGAGCAGCTCCAAGACATGAAGGAAATGCAACTCCATGTACTCCCTTACAGGTTCATAGAGAAAATGAGAAAAACCACTGGGCTGGTGATAGAAAACATGCTTTGTGTTACAATTTCTCACACATGGCTGAATGTCTCTGGCAAGCACATGTGAGAGAAAGGTTGATGCAGGCGAACTGATCCCAGGTGATGGTTTCTCATTTGCAGGCTCTGGGCAGGATATGAACTGCACATTTGGTTCTCCCTCTTCTTCTTCATGACTCTCCCAAGGATCATAATCATAATCATCATAAATAGGAAACATGGGAAAGCTCTACCCTTTGTCTTATGTAGGAACAGAATGGTAGATTTCCACACAATGTTTTTCCTCATTGTATAAAGGAAAAGGCTTCGTGGTATGCTCTTGGAAATACTCAAAATATGAAACATATGATTCCATGTGTATATCCATAGGATCATGAATCATGTGACAGAATATTGGTTGCTTTAGAAGACCAAGGTGCTCCTTTGTAAATGCCTCTCTGCTTGCAAATAAAAAACCTCCCTGCTCCTTCGAAAACAACTACGATATCTTTTCCTTGTTGTTGTTCCAGCTCTGATTCATAATCACTATCTTCTTGCTCAGAATCTGAAACATGCGAATAGTCTTCTTACTTAGGAACATGAAATTTTTCAAGATATGCTTGCATATGAACCCCCTTGCTAGCCCTGTTGTTTTGTTCAAATTATTCAGCATCTTCAAATAGGTGTCTTAACGATGAATATTTCCTCTCTCTCAGGATAAGGACTAGCTCTGTATGTTGATCCATGACATAGTACACCATGGAGGAAGTCTCTATGGGTTTGATCTCCATAGGCATACTATGATAAACACTATAAAACATCATGTTGAAGATAGCCAACGCTTCCTCTTCCCCTCTCCTCAAGGCATTAAACTCAAACTAGTATGGATCAAGGGACTTGTTCTCACCCCAACACCTTAAAAATGCATGGAATATCTTGGTCTGGAAGCCAATAGAACCGGCTTCCAGACATCTAAACCACACAACAACATATCCAGACATGGATTGTGAGAACAACCTCATGGCAACATCATCATGAACAATCTCAAACTAATCAACAAAGCTCTCAAAGGTCTCCAAATGCCTCTCAACTGTAATATGATCCTCTCTAGAAAAATGAGGAATATACTCAAAGGAATAACGAGGATAAGGATGAAGGTCATGTGGCAGCCTTAAAGGTTTAAAAAACTTATTTCTGATTTTAATTTGAAAATAAGTGGGTTGATCATGAGGATTAACGAGTTGATGGAAAGGCTTAGCAAGAATAATGGAGGGTAACGAGATTTGAGAAGACTGTGAATTATTTTCAACCTCCTCAAGGCTACAATGGTGATCAATTTCAAGAGGAGATGCAATACAAATCTCACTTTTATGAATAGGCAAAGGTGAAGACACCAGATTGGTATCTACAACACAAGAAGAGGGCATGTTTTCTTCTTCCAAGGATGGATAAATAAAGGAAGGCCTATTATCATCTAAATAGACAAAGCATAGGATACTCCTCTTTATATGTGAAGGGAAAGAGAGAAATGAGTCGATAAACAACAACAGGATTTCATGAATAAAGCTCATAAACTGATACATGTTCTTCCCCTTCGGTATGGTCATCTCTCTGTTAACAGGATCCTCCCCAGTGGAGTCTTTGATAGTGGAGTCACCAGTTGCAATCTTCAATGGTTCTGATGTTTGATGCACCTTCAGAATCAGAAGCTCGTTGTAGTTCTTACCCAGGGAAATGTCTTCAATTCGTTCCCCAGCAATGGCGCTATTGGCACCAGGCCGAAGTGGAAAGAAGAAGGATCGTGAGAAAGAAAGCATGCAAAAACATAAGTAACAACTGGAAGGTAACAACACTCGCACATGCAAGAAAGCGTGCACAAGGAAAACGACAGCTGGAGGAAGAACAACACACGTGCATGGGAGGAAGACCTAATGTCAGTAGGGTTAGGGTTTTGGTAATACATTGTAAAATGGATGAAAAGATCGATATATATATAAATATAGATACACAGGTATCATAGAGAGGTTGATTCTCTTTTATATTAGTTCAGTTTCTGCAATACTCTATCGTAGCTAGATACGAGTTGATGCATTATGTAATATGGTCATGGACCAAGCTTGTAATTTGTTGAGCTAGAACATAGGAGAGGAGGAAGATCTGAGGATTAGATTGCAGGCTGCAGAGCCTGGTGCGATCTAGTTTGCATCATACGGATCTTACCCATCAGAGGGAATTGTAAGCACGTGGCGTTGGAGATGCATAACTATCATAATAAAAGAGCCAAGAGCCAAATCTTTGTGGATGTAGCCCAGGAGGGGGTGAACCACGGTAATATATTTGTAATGTGATGAATGCATGTACCTCTTTGCTTCTTTCAACAGTACAGTGTTATTCTTAATAAATGAGTTAATATATTGTTATGAATTACAATTATGTTGTTCGAGAATTAAATTGTGAAATAGAAACATGCACCCGTGAGGAATAAGTAGATTACATTCATTGTTCATAAAACATGCCTTTGGTTAATAAACCCCTATCTCATACTCAATCCTAGGTTGTAAACACCTGAGTCTTACAACCACCCATTTAGAGCTATCTTGGGTGAGACTGCGCAGTACATTCTTTTTACTGTGTTTCCTTTTGTTTTACCAGGAGGGACGATAGTTTTAGAGGCTTTGTTGGAACTCGAAAGACATGAACCATAGGTAAATAAGTTAGATAGTAGAGAGCGGTTTAAAGCCAACAAATGGTTCCAATGTCGTGTTAAAAGGAACAAGAGAGGACTGAGTAGACGATATAGATTTCACAAGAAAAGAATGAGCGAAACAAGAAGACCAATGAGCCATTAGAAGGGAATGTTGAGACCATGGAACCCCACAAAAGAAGAAATCGAAGGTTGGTTGAGAACCAAGGAGCTAGAGTTTTCCCAACAAGACAATAGAAACCCTAGACTCACACCTCGCAAATATCTGGATAAATATATATTTACTGATTTACATGAAGTCTTTTTATGTGATTTTCTTCATCTACTACAAGAGTGGATACTAAGGTTGAAGGATAACCACGCGGTGAACCGGGTTTGACAGCTAGAGTGGACCCCAGTACAGATTGAGACCGGGTTCGACAGCTAGAGTGGACCCCAGTACAGATTGAGAAGTTACAGCAGGTGAACAACAAATTCACCCACGTAGTAGAATTTTGGCTTGACAATATTGTGGCAGGCTTCATCACCGAATTTGCAGTTGACACAGTGGAGTAAGAATTTCTCCATGGACCTTGAGGAAGGTACATTCAATCCTTGTATACTTCTATTAAGATACTACTATATTAAAAAGGGGTAATGAAAATGGAATCAGACAGCTAAACTTCCTTGTGTGCATGGGGGAAGTGGGATAAAGGAAAGAAGGAGGAGGAACCCTTGGACCCGATCACGATGGATGATGACTAGCTTAAGTGGATCTTGGCATCATCAGGAATGACGCATAGCGAAGTACCCTACCAATATAAGGTGAATACCAAGAAGAGAGTCGTAGCTGCGAGGTAGGGCTTGGCGAGCGATGAAGAAGAGGTAGAGGATCTTCGGGTTGTGGAGCAGATTGATGAAATCCTGCGCGGAACATACAAGAGGAAGACGAGAGGCATAAGAATGGGAGGGGAAGGTATCCATCCTATCCATATTAATGTCAGTGTGAAACCGACAAACCCATGTGTGACTAATACAACAAAGAGAACACAACCGTTTAGACAACCGAAGTTTGGAGGAAGTCTGACTAGCAAGAAGTATATCTACATTAGGAGCAACAACTGGAGGAACCAGTTTCATCAGCACTAGTCAAGTATCTACACCGCATGGAGGAGGTAGTAGCTCAGTATTCAGACTGGAAAGACATGATCCCACTATTAAATTACCAGAATTTCAAGGAGAAGCAATAGAAGACCCTAAGAAGAATTTGTTCATTTGTGAAAATATCTGGGAGGCAAAACAAATCACTGATGAAGATACCAAACTTGCACAGCTAGTGATTATGCTAAGAGACCGTGCACTAGACTAGTACATGAGTCTAGACATGAGCAGTACCCTTGGGATGATGAGGACACTGGAAGACATTAAGAAGCTATTGATTAATGAGTTCCAGAAGCCAAGCTTAGAGGATCAGTACATGAACGAGATGATTGAAATAAGACAGAAACCAAGAGAATCAATATGGGAGATTGACCAGAGATTCAAGCGACTAAAAGGAAAACTAAAATACATTATGACCGAGATGAAACATCGACACTTGTTTGTCAACTCACTACTCCCACACTTAAAATATCCCCTATGACAACATAAATTTCAAATGCAAACAGAGGCTCTGCAGACAGCCTTGCAACTGGAAGAGAACTAGTACCAGCAGACGAACCCAGCTATTGAGGAATTGAAGGAGGATTTGAAGAATCTAGCATTTCAGCTGAACCAGAATAAGAACAAGGAAAAATGAGAAATCATTTGGTGCATGTTACACATTATTTTCGTCATCCTTATGATCGTTAATGATGTAAACCTATCTATTTCCTTTAGAGGGGTCACAGTGGCCTGAGTTCCTGAAGAGAGAAGGAAGAAGAACTTTTTTTGAGAAAATAAGTTGCATTTTCCTATGTAAAAACCTTATAAAAAGAAATTCCCGCAGGTTGCTATATAGGAAGGGTGCGGAAATGACAAATTCCCGCAGGTTGCTATATAGCCAGGGTGCGAACTTTCCGCAGGTTGCTATATAGCTAGGGTGCGGACATTCCAGCACGTTGGAAAAACGTACGGTTTCTTGAATTTTCTAGAAGGAGAAGCTTCTTGGATAAGGTGGCATCCGAATAGTTTGGATCTTACTCGCTTTCATGATTTAGTGGGATCATCCTAACCTCCTCACCTTATCTTCTTCAGCTTATAAAAGGAGAAGAGTTCTCATGGAGAAAGGGAGCTTTGGAGAGCTTTTGGTGAGCTTTTGTGAGCTCGAGCTTGTGGTTTTCTTTGTCAAGATAGATTGTGAGCAGCTATCAGATCTATGGTCTCAGAATTCTCGGATTCAAAGTGTGTGGGGAACGAAGGACAGTTGGAAGGGACCTTACGACATCAAGGAAATGGTTGTAATCTCTCTTTCACATTTAATATGATACAGTAATATGATTCTTTCCTATAAAGCTTGTTGTGTTTTATTGTATGAT
>ML805132.1:60012-95197 GCA_009831015.1 Picea engelmannii | reverse complement strand
TCCTTCTAGTGGGTGCTAGAGAAAACAGAGAGTTGGTGCTCTCAGCAAGTTGCAGCTTGCAAAACAGAGGTTGTAGCCTCATTATGAGTTGGTGCTCATATGTATGATAATGTAAAGAATATAATTATTACTTATCATATAAAGAAAAAGAGGTTTTTACCCTGTATGGGTTTCCTCGAAAAATATATGTCTCTGTGTTTCTCATATATGTGACTGATGTTGAATGTGTCGGTGCTTATTTCCCTGCATTATTGTGATCATCATTCAGTGTTTCTGCAAAGAGTTTTAAAAGAAGCATAATTGTTTAAGCTCGGTAACAACTAATTCACCCCCCCCCCTCTCAGTTGTCCAACAGATCTAGATAGTGGCAGGGGGCATGAAGATTTGGTAGGTCGAGACCACCTAATTGGAGTGTCTTGATTGCATACATCAAGATAGCGGTGGATCATTAGGGGCAGACAATTGAGGCCTTGTGCATGATGGAGAGTATACTAGGCCATGGGACAGAGGATATCTCAAAGGTTTCTACGTATTCAGACTCTCATTAGGATGAGGGTGGAGTGATTTTGAAAGTTACCAGTAGGGCACTTCCAAATTTAACATGGGATCTAGGAGTACATTTGGTCAATAGTTTGTTTCATCTTATGAGGAGCCAGGAGTGGAGGATCTAGAATGGATACTTTGATCATAAAGTCATGATCAGAGTAGAGAAGCATCAACATAATGGTCCCTGTCAGAGACTAGCATGGGACCCTGGGATTATAGGGTTGGGCAGTTCAGTGACTGGTGGAGACGAGCGGACCTTTGCAGAGGGAAGTCACCTTTATTTTCCATTGAGTTTCAGTATTGGGGATAGCACATCACTAGTTGGTTATTCGTTGAGGTCTTGTAGTACCTCACTATGGTAGCATCATGTTCAATTGGTGGGGGTCATGTTGGGTTTGGTATGGTCTGGTAGGACATACTCATTTCAGTTTGAGACTGTGTGTTATTTGCAGGAGACTCATGGTAGTGATATTTTAAAGAATTATATCTCATGAGGCATTGCAGTTCACATTTTGATATGGGATCCAGGGATTAGAGTGCTTGGTAGTTCATCATTTGATGGAATTGAGTTTCAAGTAGAGTGGTTGCTCGGGGAGTTGACTGAGATTCTTTGGCCATTGATCATTCTACTCATCAGGAGCATGTGGGTGTCATGTGGGTGAGCACTTGGAGAGACCACATCCTGAGGGGAGTCTACCTTGTGTCACACAGGTGGATATGGGACCCTAGTATCATATGTAGTTGGATTAAGTTATTGCTTAAGGACAAGCAATCTTTCGGTAGGGAGGACTGTAATGTCCCCATTTTGGGACATTTAACATTACAACATTTCATAGTGTTATGCCTACCCGAGTAGCCAGATAGGGGTGACAGAGAGTTCGAGAGATATTTAGGGGATTATTTGGGGCCGACTTGCATCATTCATCATCACGATCCATTCCGCACATCTTGTCTTTGGTTTCGTCGCATTTCGACGATTTCTGTAATTTTGAGTTATTATGGGTCATATCTTAATTAAATTCACTAAGAAGTTCATAATGGGCATATTTCTTGGAGAAACCTCTTAGTGTGATAGCTCATCGGAATCGGGAAGAAGAGAACTACAAGATAAGATGATGATAAGTGACTTTCAATGGCCAGAGAAGCCATAAGGATGGATAAATCACTTTTTAGACGTAAAATGGTTAATTAATTAATTAATTAAGTGATTAAGTGATTTAATCAAGGAATAATACAATAAAGTAAAAGTCACTTGGAGGGAAAAGGTCAACAACAAATTAGGGTTTCAGCAATGAATTAGGGTTTAGAAAATCTATAAGAGAAGAGTCAATGACCTAATTCATCATTATGCAAATTATGACTTGTCATTGAGGAGAGAGGCGCATCTCGGGAGATATAGTTTAGTGGATTCCAGGAGGAAGACACCAGTTGGCTGACTTTGGTGTTGAGAGACACACCCTAGTCACCAGGAAGATCATTCAGTTCTTCCATCATTCTTCAGCAACAGTTACATAGTGTTCAGCAACAACGGCGCATTCATCCAGAGTGAGGGCGCAACTTCAAAGAGGGTTTTGGGTCGACTTACCCCATCCAGGGGGAATTCCGATATTTCCCTCCAACCCATTTGAGAGGAGGGAAAGGCACATATTTTTCCTAGTTCCTCATCCAATTCCGACGGAGGAATCAACTGGGATGCATTTTCCAGACTTGGATGTGCGACACTTTTGGCAGGCACATTTGGGGTTCCAGAGCGAGCATCAGACCAGATTCAGGGAAACCCTTCCGACCCATTTCCTAGTATACCAAGGCAGTTTTTTTGAGACATATCTCATCCAATTCCAATGGTGGAATCACTAGGACACATTTTTCCAAAAGAAGAGGGGCGCATTCCCCAGGGGTATCCATCTGGGGTCCAGAATCATCAGCAGAGGGGTCCAACAGATACTAGTACTGAGGACCAAAGAAGGTCGCATCATTTGGGACAATTTCTAGACCATTCCGAGAAGTATACCTCCCAGGGTGAACTTTCCAGACTTCTAACAGTTACCATCAGAGCTTCCATATTCCCAGCGCACCCATTGATTCCGCAGCACTCACATATTCTGGGTATTATCTTTTAGTTGCTTATTTGTATTCCGGCTAAGATCCCTTTGTCTTCTGATCTAGACGAGTGTTTTTATTTTATTCAGCCGCATTCGGCCTATTATAGTTCGTAGAGATATCATAATACAAACTTTGCAGTCCTTTGTTGCATTTATTATTTGTATGATCATTTATATGCTGTAAACAATAGATCCTACACACACATTAACAGCATTTCCTAGACTATCCAAGTTAGGAACATTACACAAAGATTGAAAAACTATGCAGTTGATGCGGGAAATAACATCAGATGCATATAGGGCATGGGTCGAAATGATGACTAGGCAAGCAGTGTCACAGTTCAATCAAACTCCAGCTCCATACAACACTACGCAGTAGCAGTATAATATTGCACAGAAACCATACAATAAATTGTAGCCGCAGTATAAACTGGCACAACCCCAATACAGTACCGCACAGTATAATCAGGCACCACAGTATAACATGTTGAGAGATGACCAAGCATGCTACTAAGGAGGAGGACGGTCCAGAAGAGGTTTTAGATGTGGTAGAGGACCTGTCACATGTCACAATTGTCAGCAACTAGGACATTACGCACGGGAATGTCCACTTCCACCAGCAACTTGTATGTATTGTCGTGCATCAGACCACGATACAGAGGAATGTCTAACACTACTAGTAAAGATCCAGGAAAAGAGGAATCAAAACAATCAGAATGTCCAATGGATTTCAGCCGAAGCTAGGGATGAAGGACGAAAAATCAATATGGTCACTCGTGGAGGAACGAAAGCAGGAAGTGACGCAGTTTGACAAGAACCAACACAGAACCAATGGATAAATAAGAACATTGAACCATGAAAGAAGTTTGACGCACCAAAAGAAAAGGAGACTTTTAAGGAAGCCAGACAAGAATTTCAGAAGGAGGACATAGCGTCAACTTCAACTGCATAACCATTCAAGGAAGCCCTAGAATATGAGATGTCGCCAACATTGGATCATACCAATGAAATGCAGCCCAAGTGACAAGTAAGTACACTTGAAGGATTTTTGCAATCATGCATAAAAGTACTAAGTGATCCTTCATCTGTGAAAATATTGCAAAACATACTAGAGAAATGTAGTAGTGAGACGGAAGAGAAGCTAGAATAAAAAACTGTCAATCACCTACACACTAGAACAAGAACAAGTAGGGAATTTAGACTAAATGATAACATTAGGGATTTAATATGGGAGACATTATACTAGACCTAGGATCCGAATTGAATGTGCTAACCAAGAAGACTTGGAAATGCATGGGAGAACCAACACTGGGATACTCAAATGTCCAATTAAAATTAGCAAACCAGCATAGATTCCTACCAATAGGTAGACTGAAAGGAGTAATAGTAGACCTCGATGGAGTGCACACTAAAGTAGACTTTGAAGTCATTGAAATAGTAGATGACACAACACCTTACCCGGCACTACTTGGTCTAGATTAGGAGTTTGACAACCAGACCATAATCAATTTGAAAAGAAGGAAATTGACATTTGAATCCGGAGAATACAAGGTCATAGCACCAATAGATCCATTGGAAGGGGAGAGGTTCATAGAACCAATTTGCCTGGACTTAGAGGAGATTGGCCAGCTGTACAGAACAACTACACGCGATGAGGATTACGTAAACCCAACTACAAATGGGGTACTTAGTTGGTGGAACATTACTTCATGCGCAATAGACTCAGACACCGGGTTAGAAAACTAGCAGTAGAGATTACACGAAGTATCCACATGAAGATGTGCAAGAATAGAGCGCACAGTAAGATGGGTAGGCATAGAAATCAGATAACCACCTAGTTTCCATAGGCTAAATGATTTGGAAACATTTTTGAAACAATATGAAGACAAAGTATTAGAGAACCAGTGACTGTCAACACTTGACTTAGCATTCAAGGCCACACCCACAAGATGGTGGGGCGCACATAAAGAGATCATCACAGACTGGTATCAATGTAAGCGGTTACTGTGCATAAGGTTCGATGCATAACAGAAATACAAAAAATAACAGCAATACCAAGGACAAGAGGCACTAGCGGAACACTTCGCGAAGTGAAAAACGTTGTGGAAAATGACGCCACCAGAGGAATGGCCTCATCACTTCATACATAATTTAGAGGGCATACCAGAAAACTGGTACACAAACCAGGAATTGCACAAAGGAACTACAATATGGAGGACGTTGCAACAGAACTTCACAATCGCTTTCTCATTCGAGCATGAGAACCCCAACATAGACGCAGCTCTCAAACGAATTAGAGGAGTAATATTCATTGAAGAACCAGAAATAGAATTTATCACAGAAGAGAAACAATGAAATAAATAAACAGTCAAGGAACTACTGTCATGTTATCATGTACAGGAGCAAGCACCACATGAAGATGACCCACGCGACATTCAGATCGAAGAAGTATAACGCAAAAGAGATGTGGAAGGACCACCCATAGAATCAGAAGTCATTGTTGCACCAATCAAGGTAAAGAAATTTTAACATCGAGACAGTTGAGCAGCCCAAAATGGCTAGCATTGGAGACTACTGGGATAAGAAAACAGTAGAAAGAATCACAGAATTGTTGCGCGAATATAGCGACCTTTTTCCCACAACATTTACAGAGATGAAAGGTATAGCAGGGGAACTGGGTGAAATGAAGATACCACTCAAACCTAAAGCGAGACCTATAAGACAGTGACCCTATAGACTGAACCCCATATATAAATAGAAAGTGAAAGATGAGATTGATAGGATGCTGGAATCCGTCATCATCGAGCTAGTTGAAGAATCGAAATGGATAACCCTGATGGTAGTACATGACAAGAAAAAAGGAAGAGGGATTAGGATATGCATCGACTTGAGGAAGTTGAACGATGCATGCCTACACTACCAATTCCCTACACCGTTCACGAATGAAGTATTAGAGAATATTGGGGTACATGAAGCTTACTCATTCACTGATGGATTCTCATGCTACTATCAGATTAAGATAGCACAGGAGGACAGACACAAGACCACATTTGCGATGGAATGGGGATCTTATCAGTACACAGTCATGTCGTTTGGACTGAAGAATGCACCCACAATATTCTCCATAGTAGTCATCACAGCATTTAAGGAATTCATCCATCAGTTTCTCGAAGTATACCTAGATGACTGGACAGTTTACAGTATGTTGAAAAACTATGTGGAAGTTTTATGACTAATGATAGAACGATGCAGACAGTGTCAGATATCACTGAATATCAAGAAATGCATATTTGGAACACCATTTGGGATACTATTGGGCCACATAGTATGCAAACAAGGCTTGTTAGTGGATCCGTCCAAGATCATGGTCAGTGTTAACTTACCAGCACCAAAAACAGTCTGATAGCTAAGAGAAACTTTAAGGCACCCAGGATACTACAGGAAATTCATCAAAGGATATGCACAGATCATAGCACCAATGGAAAAATTGTTAAGGAAGGATACAAAATACCAATGGAACGATGAGTGTCAACACAATTTGGATACCCTGAAGGAAAATATGGTTACCGCACTGATATTAGTATTTCCAAACTGGGAAAATACATTCCATGTGCATGTAGATGCATCAACGATAGCACTTGGATCTATCTTAGCGCAGCCAGGAGTGGGAGACTTGGATCATCCGATAGCATTCGCAAGAAGAAAACTATCTGAATTAGAACAGAATTATAACATGACAGAAAGAGAAGGCCTAGCCATGGTCTATGCACTACAGAAGTTTAGACATTACCTATTGGGGAAATACTTTAATATGTTTATAGATCACCCAACCCTGAAATACCTAGTCAACAAGCTAGTGTTGGGGGGGGAAATCTGTCAATGGTTACTGCAATTTCAAGAATTTGATTTTGAAGTAATAGTTAAACCAAGAAAATTAAATGCAGGACCTGACCACCTGTCAAGGGTCACAAATGGAGAAGAACCTACGAAACTAGAAGACATCTTTCCATATGCACGGTTATTCTCAGTACAAATTGTTGATGATTACTTCGCAGAGATCATCCAGTACTTAAGCACAAGTATTGCACTGCAAGAATATACCATCGTGAAGAAGAAGAACCTGGTAGTTCATGTAGCCGTCTATCAACTAATCACAGGACATCTATACAAGATGGACGCAGACATCATCTTACAAAGGTACGTGCTAGAGCACGAACGACCAAGAATTTTAGTAGAATCCCATGAGGGAATCACGGGAGGAAATTATGCAGGAAAAGCTACCGCGTAGAAGGTACTATGCACAAGACAATGGTGGCCAACGATTCACAGGGACTTGAAAGAATACTGTCAGATATGCGATGTCTATGAAAGGGTAGGTAAACCCAACAAAAGGGACAAGATGCCACTACGACCACAAGTAACATTACAGGTGTTTGATAAATGGGCAATAGACTTTGTGGGACCCATTAACCCACCATCCAAAAGGATAGGGGAAAGATACATTATCATCGCGACAGAATACCTAACAAGATGGGTGCAAGTCGCGCTAGTGAAAGATTGTAGCGCAGAGATAGATGCACACTTCTTGTTCGAACAAGTGATCACCAGATTTGGGTGCCCAAGAGTTTTGATGAGCAACCAAGGCACACACTTCATAAACAACACCATTTGTGAGATGCTCGAAGAGTTTGAAGTTCATCACCAGAAGAGAACACCATATCACCCATAGGCAAATGGCACAGTAGAAGCCTTCAACAAAATTCTGGAGAACACACTAACAAATATATGTAACGTCAACAAAGACGAATGGGACCTCAAAATACTAGCAGTATTATGGGTGTATAGGACTACATGCAAAAAGTTGACAAGGCACACACCATTCAAACTAGTCTATCGCCAAGAAGCAGTAGTGCCATTAGAATTTTTAGTACCCAACTTACGTGTAGCAACTATCACACAAATGATATAACGAGGTGCAATACAGGAAAGACTGAATCAATTGTTTTCAATGGAGGAAGACCAAATCCTGGCAGGATTCCATCAACAAGTACAAAAAGCTAGAGACAAAGCTTGGCACGATCGGTACATTAAGAAGAAGACATTCAAGGAAGGAGATCTAGTATTGCTCTATGACAGCAAATCGTTTCATCACATGGGGAAGCTTAGAATGCATTGGCTAGGACCATACGAGGTAAAATATGTCACATATGGAGGATTTGTACAGTTAAGAGATTTAGCATGCATAGACCTTAGAGGAATGATCAATGGGAGCCGACTGAAGTTGTGCAATGATGAATGACCACCCACTGCGCAGTAAGAAAAAAAAAATCAAAACAAGAACAAAAAGGAAACAAGACTAAAAAGTGCGCAACACACCAGAGAGAGAAAGGCCACGTGACATTCAAAACATAAATTCAGCAAAGGCAAGGACAATGATTACATACCAAAGAAAAACGAGCGGGAAACGAAAAGTCGACAAAAGCAGTATGACAGGACAACACTCAGCGGAATTAAAGCACGACAAGGACTGAGGGAACATCATATTAAACGCACCAACTGGAGATGGCAAAGCAAGTGTAATGGAAAGTACGAAACCGCCACAAATGCATTGAATCCACAATTATGGTGCATTAATCACATCATGGAGGAAGTGTCCTCGACAAGCCTCATGACAAGCCCATACAACACATGAGCATGGGAGCAATTGGTCTATTCGCAAAAGGAGAATAGAGAGAGAGAAATAGTAGCCAGAATGAACAGAGCGAGACCACTGAGCTCACCAAATTCATTCGACAGTCACCACTATGGCACCACCAAAGGTAGCAGAACCAGGCCAGACAGCAAGACCAACCAGGGTTCAAACTAGATCACGAGGATGGCTACAGGAAAACAAGCAGTAGCAGCCAAAGATCGTCGACATCGATGAGATCCCATCCCCAGAGGTGATACTAGTGCACCCTACACCGATACTGGAAGAGATTCAGCAGCCACAAGCAGAGGCCATGAAAGAGGATACGCTAGCAGCAGCATAGGAGCCTCAGAACGAGGAAGCGGAAACCCAATGGGAAGTGAAACCAAAAAGAACTCAAGCAGTTGTGGAAGTCAACGGAACGACACAGAATCTGGGATCAACAGTGAAACCAGACGAGTTGCAAGAACCCATCCTAGGTCAACCAATAGAGGAGACTGTTGGAACTACCTCGGCTTGGCCAGAATGGTTGATGGGGGAAAAATCGGAAGTTGATGGAACTTCCAACCTGCCACCACAGTAGGAAGACATAGTTCAGATACCGAGCTCACATCACAAGAAACCTATAGAATAAATTATGCTACCACACATACTAGAGGGAGTACAAGTATAACCGCAACTATTGGGTTAGGTTGGGAAGCTCAAGTATTCCGACCATGACATATCAAATGAAACCAAGTTCTTGGAACTTGCACAGAGGCTCTTTATGCAGACCATAACCGTAAACCAACTTGGAGAAACGATTAGCCAGCCACACCAGTCGGTATTTGGGCTAGACAGAACATGAATCTTAGGTTTGTTGAAGCTACCACATTTTGGCAGAGGCCAGTATGCGAAAACATGTGTCAAGCGGTTGTTAGCAGTCCTGCATGGAGGGGATATATGGCTGGATAAACTCATCCCCATAAATGTTGATCTTATCGCGTAGATAACAGGACTACCCATTCGGGGTATGGATCTCACGTTGATTCTGGATGACAAATCCAAGGAGACACATCTCGAAACCCCAAACCCCGAAGCCCCGAAAGCACCCAGATTCGGGCCCATGGTTTTGGCACCTGGTCACAAAGGAGAAATCCTGGAGGAGGGGTGCTAAGGTTTATCATTTGGCAAGACGGGTTCCGAAGAGCCAAGAGCGATCTTAGCCGTTCATCCCGGAGGGACATGTGGTGCGTGATAAGGCTCTTTTCCTTTTCACCCATCGCAACTTCGAAGCGCAAGGAGAAGCTCTTTCATATCCCTGAGACGTGAAGCGTCAAAGACATCCTAGACCCGGGCCCACAGTATTACCGAATTAGTTCAGGACCGTCAGATCAGAGAGGGGTGCATGGCACCCATTAGGCCCTCTCGGCATTTCTCCCATCGCAACTTTGAAGAGAAAGGATCTACTCCTTCCTATCCATGAACCCCGAAACGTTGAAAGAACCTTTGAAGATAGGCACAAGGTCATAGCCCGTAGTCACTTGGAAGCGATAGAAAGATCTACGCAAAGGGCCGAAGCACCGGGTATAGCTGCAGAAGGGATCACCGTGTTCTCTAGGTGCCATTTCAACTTGATCTCAACCCTGATACCTGCTCGGAGTAAATGAAGAAGAGAGAGGGTGGTTGAAACCTCACCTCACTCGTTAATTGCAAGGTATGGATGTCTCGGCGCGAAGTCTTCCCGAGATGGTCCTCTGTACTGGTTCTTTCCACAGAATCCATGCCAAGTCCTCGACTCGCCAGGGAAGCCTGCGCACACTAATTCATCATTTAAGGGATCACCTACCCCTGGTGTGATCCATGCAGAATTAAGGTGGTGTATGACAAGGGAGTGCAAGACATATTTGATTGAAGAGACACCTCATCCCAAAAGTCTAGGAGACCTCTATTTGGTAAATGTTTAGGAGTATATATACTTAGTTTTGATATTTTTTTAAGGATCGATGGTAGAGCGAAGCTCCCGATTGTAAAGTTTTAATAGACACTCTAGTCCTCTGGTTATGCATATGTATGTAAGATTTCTTGTTTAATGACAGATAGTTTTCCTACCCCATCTAATTTTCATCTCATACTAAGGGAATTCATGATTGATTGATTCACATGAATTATTGCAATTATGTTACGATAAAGGATTTATTGTTGCATTGTTGTATTCTCTGGTTTTCTGCATTTGAATGTAAGAAGATCTTGCGTTTAAATGTTTTCTCCTACAGTCTGTTAGAAACCTGATGTTTACGACAGACCTTTGCATTTCTCTTATACAAGTCTTTCCCCTATTCACCCTTACTACAACCCACTGTCTAAAGTTTATCTAAGACCTCACTTGCCCATGCATGCCTGGCCTAGTTTCAGAGTTAGAACAATATTGTTTTGAGTTAACTTCCATTCAATCACCCCTTTTTATAAGAAAATCGTGACATAAACTGATGGGCATCGGGCTCTGCTCCTGCTGCAATCTAGGAGTGAATTCTGACGCTAACATTTCTGGCACCGTTGCCGGGGACGAAGTTGAAAATTTTCCCCGAGATTGAACATTGAGCCTCTTATTCTGAAGGTGCATCAGGTATCAGAGTCTTTGAAGATTGCTACTGTGCACTTGACGACTCCACTGTGGTGAACCTTTCATGTTAATTGTGGCTTTCAGAGGCAGGCACACACGGTCCCATCCACAGTTGCCTCTAGCTACACCTGAAACTGATCCAGAGGTGGTTCTCAGGAAAGGAAAGGCCTCTGAAGGAGAAGCTTTCACCGCCGAACCAGGTAATCCGCCATCTCCTTCTGTAGGAACTCCATTTTCTCCTCCTCAGTTTCTTAGCAAACCTTTTTTTGAAGTTTCTCGTTTCCTAAATTTCAGGAGTGTTCCTGTTGAGTTTTCCCCCCCTGGTCTGGGATTGGAGGGAGAAATCCTTGTCAATTCCCTCTCCCCTCAAGTTGTACCTAGGTGTAGACCCAGGACCACAGAAGATTTCCCCACTCCTAGCTTTACCACTCCTCCTCTTGTTATTGTTGTCGCTTCTGCACAAAGAGAAGCATCTGTTGGCTTAAGCTCGCTAGCCTTCTCCCTAGATCCCCTATTGTTTCCCATTCCACTTAGAAGCTCATCCCCAGTATCCCCTTTTCAAGCTCCTTCTCCTCCGAATTCTCCTCCACGTAATATCCCTATGGCAGGAGAAAATCCCCCTATGACCATAATGCAGGCTATTATAGCTGCTAGGTATGCTCCCCTTCTGTTACCCCAGCCTCTCAATGCCCTCCCAGTAGATGGTTACCTCAAGTAGTTTCCCAAGTTTATAGGTGAGGGGGATATAACTGCAGAAGAACACCTATAAGCCTTTTACAGTTTTACAGATGATAATGTTATCATGCATGCAGACGTATGGATGATGATTTTTGTCCATAGTCTTCAAGGCGAGGCTAGAAAATGGTTTAAGGCCCTGCCTTCTGGATCTATTGATGGGATTGAGGCTTTGGATAATGACTTTTTGAGATAGTGGGGAGATAAAAAATACTTCATGTATTACATGACAATGTTTGGGTCTTTGAAGAGAAAAGAAGGAGGGTTTGTCTCTTACTTCTCCAAGAGATTAAATAAAATGTACAATAAAATCCCTGTTGAGATTAAACCCTTCGAAGCCTCTGCAAATACCACTTATGCTAGTGCCTTTGATCCCGATTTCTGCCTCATGTTGAGGGAAAGAAGAGCCACTACTCTAGCCCACATGCAGGACGCATCCATGGAGGTAGAATCTAACATATTGGTTGTTGACCAACTCAAGAACACTGCTAATAGAAACATATCTAGGCAAAGGCCTGAAGCTTCCCCATCTAGTTCCTCTCCCCTGCCCCTTCAGACAGATGAGACAACTAGAATGCTAAAATCACTTTCTGCCGGGATGGAAAGGTGGGAATTAGAAGGGAAGCCCATCTACAGAAATCCCCAAAATATAGATAGCAGAGGTTTCAGGAAGCCTAATAACAATGTGCCACTGACTTTCCCAAGGAAACAAAGGAGCAGAGATAGGGATGGTCAGAGGATTCAAACCCCTCTTCAGAACAACCTAGTTTCTCATGAGGAAGGGGAGGAGGTGGATGAACTCCACCCCAAGATCCACTACATCAAGGACACTTCCCTGTTTCCTCATTTGACTCAATCTTCATATGAAGAATCCCTTATCAACACTCAAATCAATGAGTTGAGTAGAGGGGAAAAATTGAGCAACACTCCTAATAGATATAATCTTAGGTCAAAAAAGAAAGAAGGGAATTTTGATAGCCAGGATCAACCCCTCATTGTGGAAAGGCCTACTAAAGTTGTAGCAACCACTACTAAAGAAAAGAAAACTCAGAATGCTTCGCCAACAGCCAAGGAACCTATCTTTGAGGTAAGGGAAGCTCCTAAGTCTCTTTCCTCCTTTAGGTTTGAGCATGAGATTCAGAAGATTAGGATTCTTGTACCCCTATCTGAACTAGTTAAAAGCGAAGATTTCAAAAGGTCCCTCTCCAAGCTGCTAAAATCTGAGCCCCCCAGCCTTCCACGGACTCAATAAATCTCCAAGATGAAAATTCAGAAGTTTTCCTAGGTCCCATGGTATAATATAGAGATGATTCATCCCCTCCTTTCTACACATCCCTGAACATACATGATAAAGTGCTGCATAACTGCCTCATGGATTCAGGGGCTTCCCATAACCTTATGCCCAAAATAGTAATGGAAGAATTGGGATTGGAAGTGACAAAGACTTATCATGATTTGTACTCTTTCGATTCAAGGAGAGTGCAGTGTCTGGGAGTCATCAAAGACCTGGTGGTTTCTTTGTTTCAGCTACCCATGAAGAGTGTGGTCATGGATATTGTGGTAGCTGACGTCCCCCCCAAGTTTGGCATGTTGTTGTCAAGATATTGGATTAAAAAGCTTGGAGTAACATTACATATGGATCTCATGTATGCCACCATTCCAGTCTTCGGAGGGGAACAAAGGAGGTTATTTAGGGAAGCTCAGCTGGCCTACATTGTTAGTGATGAAGAAAACCCCACCAATCACCCCATCTTTTCACTTGACACTGATTTGGGGTCTAGTTTATTGCAGCTCACTAATGCTCCTGAAGACCCTTTCCAAGTCAGAGAGCAACCCAGTCTTAATTATCCGATTCCCCCTCCAACCATCTCTTTTTGGAATATGTTTTTCGATGGAGCTTCTTCTAGCGAAGGCGCTGGCGCCGGAGTAGTTTTCATGTCACCTTCTCAAGAGACCATATCCTTGTCATACAAGCTAGAATTTGAAACCACCAACAATGTGGAAGAGTATGAAGCTCTTGTTCTGGGTATGAGGGCTGCAAAAGAAATGGGAATTAAAGAGATAGCAATATTTGGAGATGCTAAGTTGATTATCCAGCAAGTCAAAAATGCTTATCATGCTAATAATCCCCGACTCATAAATTACAGAAATAAGGTATGGGACATGATTGATAATTTATTCTTGGCTTTTAACATTTCTTTCATTTCGAGGGGGAAAAATACTTCAGCCGATTCTTTAGTTGTCTCAGCTAGTTTGCTCAAAGTTCCTCTGTCGCCTATGGTCAAGTATGATGTTGAAATAAAATATAGGCCCTCTGTACCTGACAATGTCAAGCATTGGAAGGTATTCAAATATGATCTGGAAATCAAAAAATTTCTCCAATCTTTTGATGAATTTTTTTCATTGCACATTGATTAGGATCCTGACCCGAAAGGTGACCCTCACCCTGAGGTGTTTTTAAATGAAATCGCTAATCACCAGATTATTCAGCTGCCTAGCAATCACATTCTGAGGGGACTACTCCCTTTAGAAAGACTGTTCGACAGGAATGATGTGGCAGTAAAGGGTAGTGTTTCAAATGAAGATGTTGGTACAGCCGAATGCAACATTGGCACACAGAAGGAGCCTAAGTTTGTCAAATTATCAAGCAGCCTGACCAATGAACAGAAGGCAGAATATACTGAGTTATTAAAGGAATTCATTGATGTGTTTGCATGGGCCTATGAAGACCTCAAGACTTATGACACATCTGTCATTGAGCATAAGATCCCACTAAATGAAGAGGCTAGGCCATTCAGGCAAAAGCTGAGACAGATAAATCCCATGTTGTTTCCCATCATGGAGAAAGAAGTGAAGAAATTGCCCAAATCATTGTCCCCTTGAGATATTCTAAATGGGTGGCCAATTTGGTCCCGGTGAGGAAGAAAAGTGGAGAAATCGGGCTTTGTGTCGATTTCAAGAACCTGAACAGGAGCTCAAAGAAAGACAATTATCCCCTGCCCAACATGGAACACATATTGCAGAGGGTAATCGGTGCATCTAGGATTTCCATGATCGACGATTTTTCTGGTTATAATCATATATCATTCATGCCTAAGGAAAGAGAAAAAATGACCTTCACCACTCCTTGGGGCACATTCATGTATGCCAAAATGCCTTTTGGGTTGATGAATGCAGGAGCAACATTTCAACAAGCCATGGACATAGCCTTCATCGGGGAGAAAGATCAGTTTGTGGTAATCTATCTGGTTGACATCACAGTCTTCTCGAGGTCAGATAAAGAGCACTGTTGTCACCCGAGGAAAGTTTTCTTGAAGTGTCGAAGGTTTGGCCTTTCCCTAAATCCCAAGAAATCTTTGTTTTCTATGAAGGAACAGAAGCTATTAGGCCATATAGTATCAGTAGAGGGAGTGAGGATTGATCCTAGCAGGGTAGAGGCAATTCAGACCCTGTCACTCCCTAGATCTAAGAAGGAAGTTCAGGCCTTTTTGGGGAAGATTAATTTTCTGAGGAGATTCATCCCAAATTTTGCTAAGCTGGTGAAACACCTCACAGCCATGCTCAGGAAGGGAAATGAAGTGAAATGGACCATTGACCCCAGGGAATCTTTTGTCCAAATAAAAAGGGCATTGACTGAGGCACTTGTGTTGTTCAGTCCTGACTATTCCAAAGATTTCCTAATTTTCTCTTTTGCTTCTTTTGATACAGTAGCAGCGGTCTTGTTGTAGGAAAATGAGGAAGGGCGAGAGAAACCCATTGCCTTCCTCGGCAAGGCATTAAGAGATGCAAAGATCAGGTATGAAATCATGGAGAAATAGGCCTATGCCTTAGTGAAAGCTCTCAAAGCTTTCAGATTCTATGTCCTGCACTCAAAGGTAACCGCATACGTTCCTTCGGCCTCTGTGAAGGACATCTTTGTACAGCCCGACATAGACGGGAGGAGGAGTAAGTGGATAGCCAAGATCCTAGAGTTTGACTTGGAAATAAGGCCTACCAAATTGATCAAAGGTCAAGGCTTAGCCAAGTTGTTGGCTGAAGAAAATTGCAAAGCCTTGGGGGTAGATTTCATCAATGCATGTTCAGAAAATCATCATAATCAGTTGTCTGATGTAGACCCTCAAATAGAACCCCTATTGGCTCGATGTCCTTGGTATAAGGATGTCATATATTTTCTACAGGAGTTGCGGCCTCCAGATGGCCTGCAAAGAAACAAGGCAAGAGCTCTGAAGCTCAAAGCAGTCAGATACTGCCTTGTCGATCAAATTTTATACTAGAAAGACCCCCTGGAGGTGCTTTTAAAATGAATGAATCCACAAGAGGCCGATAGGATCATGGTTGAATTTCACAGCGGCCTATGCGTAGGGCACCATTTCTGGAAGACCACAACTCACAAAATTATCAGAGTTGGGTACTACTGGCCCACCTTGTTCACTGATGTTTGTAGAGAAGTTAGAGCCTGCATCCCATGCCAAAGTTTTTCAGGAAAACAACAGCTCAAATCTCTGCCTTTAAAGCCTGTAATTGTTTCGGGACCTTTCCAAAAATGGGGATTAGATTTTATTGGAGAAATCCACCCTGCTTCCAGTGGGTAGCACAGATCGATCCTGACTGCTACAGATTTATTTACTAAGTGGATCGAAGCTATCCCCACCAGGAGTGCTTCCCACAAGGTAATTATTGGATTTCTGGAAGACCTCATCACAAGATTCGGTTGCCCAAGAAAGATTGTTACTAATAACGCAGCCTCATTTAAGGTTGAGCTGTTAGCCAAGTTCTGTGAGAAATTTGGAATCAAACTAATTCACTCCACCCCATACTATCCCCAGGGCAATGGTTTAGCAGAGTCCTCCAACAAAAGCCTGATAAGGATCATCAAAAGACTATTGGAGGACAACAAAAGGGTCTGGGATTCAAAGTTGAAATTCGCTCTATGGGTCGATCGAGTGACCACAAAGAGATCTATAGGCATCTCCCCTTTCCAATTAGTTTATGGAGCAGAAGTTGTTTTCCCTTCTCAGCTAGCCATTCCTGTAGCAAAGTTCTTCCAGGACCATCAAGAAGAGCCTGATGACATGATCAGAAGAGTTCATCAACTGGTGGAAGCCTAGCAAGCCAGACAGCGGGTAATGGATAGAATTCAAGACCATTAGCAGAAGGTCAAACTGGCTTTCGATAGGAAAGTCAAGAAGAAAGAGTTTGAGATCGGGGATTTGGTGCTTAAGTGGGATGCACCCATGCAAGATCAGGAAAAACATGGCAAGTTTGACGCCCTATGGATCCGGCCTTTCAAAATCTCTAAGGTTTTCTCAAACAACACTACATGTTGCAGGATTTGGAGGGTGAAGAGGTTTTGAACAGCCCAGTAAATGGGCATTTTCTGAAGAAATGTTTTGTTTGAGCCTTAGACGACTCCTTTGTTTGTAAATATTATCCTTTTGGTTCTTTGTTCATTTTTTTTTTATTATTATTATTATTTTCGGCTTAGTAAATGACTCCATAGCCCAACAGAAAGGCACTGAAGCTACAAATGAGTTCTTAGAGCATCACAGGGACGACTCTATCCCCCATGGAGCCTAATGTTAGCAACAATTTTTGTCTTGGGCACAAAAGTACCCAGGTCTGTAGGTTGCACGAGAAGCGCCCAAGCGCAGCACGAAAGAATCTCTTTTCGGGTTACAAGTCAAGCGAGCAGGCAAAGTTTTGTTGTCAAGCAGCCGAGACCCATCTATAAAGATGATCGATGGTCACCAAGATATCAGGGCTACCAAGTTACCCAAGATATAGCATCAGAGAAAGCACCTATATTTCAAGACAAAATCTGGGTCATCCGATAAAGTAACGCATGGCGCAAGATCTAGTCATGTCGGCATATCAGCATTCGGGAGTTCGAAGGGTAAAGTTTGCTCGTCATCTCACATCTCGAAACCCTGAACCCTGAAGTGCTGAAAGCACCCAGATTTGGGCCCATGGTTTTGGCGCTTGGTCACAAAGGAACAGGCCTGGAGGAGGGGTTCTAAGGTTTATCATTTGGCAAGATGAGTCCCGAAGAGCCGAGAGAAATCTTAGTCGTTCATCTTGGAGGGACACGTGGTGTGCGATTAGGCTCTTTTCCTTTTCACCCATCGCAACTTCGAAGCGCAAGGAGCAGCTCTTTCATATCCCCGAGATGTGAAGCATCGAAGACGTCCTGGACCCAGGCCCATAGTATTACCGAATTAGTTCAGGACCATCAAATCAGAGAGGGGCGCATGGCACCCATTAGGCCCTCTCGGCATTTCACCCATCGCAACTTTGAAGAGAAAGGATCTGCTCCTTCCTATCCACGAACCCCAAAACGTCGAAAGCACCTTTGAATATAGGCACAAGGTCACATCCCATAGTCGCTTGGAGGCAATAGAAAAAGTTGCGCAAAGGGATGAAGCGCAGGGTATAGCTGCAGAAGGGATCACCATGTTCTCCAAGTGCCAGTTCAACTTGATCTCAACCCTGATACCTACTCGGAGTAAATGAAGAAGAGAGAGGGTGGTTGAAACCTCACCTCACTCGTTAATTGCAAGGTATGGATGTCTCGGCGGGAAGTCTGCCCGAGATGATCCTCTGTACCGGTTCTTTCCACAGAAGCCATGCCGAGTCCTCAACTCACCAGGGAAGCCTGTGCATGCTAATTCGGCATTTTAGGGCTCAGCTACCCCCTGGTGTGATCCATGCAAAATTAAGGTGGTGTATGACAGAGGAGTGCAGGCCAGATTTGATTGAAGAGATGCCTCATCCCGAAAGTCTAGGAGGCCTCTGTTGGGCAAATGTTTAGGAGTATATATACTTAATTTTGATATTTTTCGAAGGATCGATGGTAGAGCGAAGCTCCCGATTGTAAAGTTTTAATAGACACTCTAGTCCTCTGGTTATGCATCTGTATGTAAGATTTCTTGTTTAATGACAGACAATTTTCCTACCCCATCTAATTTTCATCTCATACTAAGGGAATTCATGATTGACTGATTCAGATGAATTATTGCAATTATGTTACGATAAAGGATTTATTGTTGCATTTTTGTATTCTTCGATTTTCTGCATTTGAATGTAAGAAGATCTTGCGTTTAAATGTTTTCTCCTACAGTTTGTTAGAAACCTAATGTTTACGACAGACCTTTTCATTTCTCTTATACAAGTCTTCCCCCTATTCACCCTTACTACAACCCACTGTCTAAAGTTTATCTAAGACCTCACTTGCCCATGCATGCCTGGCCTAGTTTCGGAGTTAGAACAATATTGTTTTGAGTTAACTTCCGTTCGATAACCCCTTTTTATAAGCAAATCATGACATAAACTAATGGGCGTCGGGTTCTGCTCCTGCTGCAATCCAGGAGTGACTTCTGATGCTAGCACAACGAGCATTGCCAAACTATATGATCATGGAGGAAGATGGGGAAATGATCGCCAGAATGGTCCAGGATTGCTTAGAAGAAGATTTCAATCATGAAGCGCATCACAGGGATAAACTAAAAAAAGAGATGGTGGAAATGGAACAGTTCCTCAAGAAAATTGGGGAAGCACAGACAACAAGCAGCAGAAGGGGCACAAATCCACCGACAATATAGGCCAAAGAAAGAGTGAAGGTAGAAGAACGAGACCTAGTCCACCCCATGCCACATGCAAATGAAACGATCTACATCAAACCTAACATGTTGTGCATGGATGAAATCATGGGGCAGACACCCCTGAATAATTTGGACCACATCCAGTTATTCATGACACAGATGCCATCAAAGGCACTACACAAATTGTAGGTTAGCATCAACCATGAGATACAGTCTCATACACATAAAAACTTAGTCGAGATACAACAAGCAACAAAGAAGCGCAAGGCCCTAGAAAAAGTCTGTGAGCAGGCCAAGATTGAAACTCAGGAGGAAAAAGAACGTATAAATGAGCTAGAATGAAGAGTGGGAGGGGTTTTTGAAAAACTCCCAAGCACCGCGCAAGGGAATGAACTCTCGGTAGAAGGAAAGATTGACCAGATTGCATAGGAAATTGATCAATATCAAAAGGAGATCGAGAATCTCTACAAACAACTCACACCAACCACTCCACTGGAAGTGAAGGAGAAAAGGAATCAGGAAGCAATAGTGCAGTTGCAAGAGATGGAATAGCAGGTTAGCACAACAGTCGAATTGCTTGATAAAGCAACACAACTTTGGACAAGGTTGGAGGAGGATCCACAGTTCCAACGTTGGGACAAGGAAGAGGAAAGGATCAATGCAACGATCCAAGAACTAAACAGAGGCAGAAGACCATACCAATATCAGAACAATTCAAAGGGACACAGGAGATAAAGAAGATGCAGGCAGAACTTATCATTGTGCAAACACAGAAATAGGAGCACCATGCTCAAATAGAACCACTACAAAAATGGGTAGCAGAAATACTCGCACAAGTAGAAGGAGATAGAAAATAGATATCACATACCCAGACTGAATGTGCAGGATTGTTGAGTGATGAAGTGGCAGTTCAGGTAATAGACACCATCAAGGAGAAGACCACGCAGGCACTGACAAAAGAAACAAAGCTCAAGGAAAATTTCCAGATGATCACCAAAGAGATCAAAGAAGCTCAAAAGGATTAGGTGACTCGGGACGAGTCACATGTCAGTGTTGGGGGCCTATTGGCACCATGCCGAAGTGGAAATAAGGAGGATCATAACAAAGAAATCATGCAGAAATAGAAGCGACAGCTAGAAGGTAACAACATGTGCACATGTAAGAAAGCGTGCATAAGGAAAATGACAGTTGGAGGAAGAACAACATGTGTGCATGGGAGGAAGACCTAACGTCAGTAGGGTTAGGGTTTTGTTAATACATTTCAAATTGGTTGAAGATCCTGATATATATAAATAGAGATACATGGGTATCATAGAGAGGTTGATTCTCTTTTGTATTAGTTCAGTTTCTGCAATACTCTATCATAGTTAGATACGAGTTGATGCGTCATGTAATATGGTCATGGACCAAGTTTGTAAGTTGTTGAGCTAGAACAGAGGAGAGGAGGAAGATCTAAGGATTAGATCACAGGATGTGGAGCCTGGTGTGATCTAGTTCACCTCATATGGATCTTACCCATCAGAGGGAATTGTAAGCTCGCGGCGCTAGATATGCAGAACTATAATAAAAGATCCAAGAGCCAAATATTTGTGGACGTAGCATAGGAGGGGATGAACCATAGTAATATCTATGTAATGTGATGAATGCATGTACCTCTTTTCTTCTTTCATAATTTCATTGTTATTCTTAATAAATGAGTTAATATATTGTTATCAATTACGATTATGTTCTTTGGGAATTAAACTGTGAAATGGAAACATGCACCCATGAGGAATAATTAGATTACATTCACAGTTCGTAGCGCATGGCTTTGGTTAATAAACCTCTATCTCATACTCAATCCTAGGTTGTAAACACCTGAGTCTGGAAACCATCCATTTACAACTATCTCGGGTGAGACTGCGCAGTACATTTGGTGTACTGTGTTGCCTTCTGGTTTACTAGGAGGGCCGATAGTTTTAGAGGCTTTGTTGGAAACCCGAAAGACATGAACCCTGGGTCAATAACTCAGAAAATAGAAGAGAGCGGCTTAAATCCAACATGCGCCAAGAATTTTAGCACTGAGAGTCACCCTCAGATTGCGGGAGGATAAGCCTAGTACCCATCAAAGTTTTTGGTGGATGTTGGTTTTATATGAGTGGAAGTCAATGGAAAAAACTCAATAAATGATGTTCAACGAAGAAATGGACAAGAAATGCATAGGGAAGTGAGGGCCACAACTAACTTTATTCAATGATTTTAGTTTAATTGTGAGTAGAGGGAAGACTTAGTAAGAAAGGTGGACAAGACTACTATGGGCATTAGGCCTTCAAAAAGCTTGGAGAAGAAAAACTTACACTGAAGATCACTCTTAAGAAGAAGCTTCAGACACTGAAATATGTCCAAACAACATAGTCACAATAGCACAATGATCAAACCTACATCACCATGCAGCTACAACAACTCGATTGGATACTCCATGCCCGAGCCATTCAGTGTAAGAGGGGAAAAGATCACAAGGAAGCTGGCTAAAACTAGTCACGATACCGCCGCAATCAAACCTACATTACAACAACAAAACAACCCTCGAATGGATCCTCCATGCTTGAGTGTTTTAGCACAGTTTTTACAAAGATATGAAAAGAGGTTGACTTCTATTAATCTAAAAGTCTCAAATCCGATACATAACTAGAGAATAGTTCTGGTATCAAAACATTTCAAAATAGGGAGCTCTTCTCAACTAGTTGACCACCTTCAAAAAATATCAAAACTATATCTTTATACTCAGATCATTCCTCAACTATCAGGAGTGTGATCCCATCACAACATTCAAAACATTGCGTTTGAGCAGTCTTCTATCAGACTGTGCATGTATCCCTCTATCAGACATGAGCTTGGATTAGTATGGGTCTGTAGGAAAATCTAAACATAGGGGTACCACGGCTGATGGTTCAGTCCCCACGGCTGGGCCCTCCATGTCATCTAATTACTGAGTGAGTCAAGGTTCCAACCTCCAGTCCTTTCATTTATTAACTGAACTCTCAAGATCAGGATGAGGCTTAGTGCCTAGGGGGTGTCCACGCGCTTCTCTCGAATCAGACACTATATGAGCATGTGATTGTGCGACTGTCAAAAGTGGTTTGAACTCACATCGCTTTTGGGCCCGCAATCCACTGCCTTCTGCCACGTATCACTTTCTACAAACCATGGTTTCAATTGCGGAACTGCTCAATAATTTTATCGATCGAGCAAGTTGCATCCCTGCAATGAAGCATGATCGTTGATCTGGGTGCACCTGCTATATTTAGCGCTACTACCAACCTTAACTGCCCGCCAACTTTAGAATCCGTCAAAATGTGCCCTTGGGGAGGGGGACGCTACTCTTGACGTTGAACAAGCCTTTTTCTCTTACTTTATTTCTTAAGTGAGAGGAAGAGGACACGCTCGGGTTACCTTTAGGGCAACCCTGCGAGCATTTTTGGTTGTCCCATAGCCTCCCAAGAATTCTTTGGAAGAATGTTCACATTGGACCCAAGGTTACTAGCTGGGATGAATGAAACCATAGCGAGTTCCATCGAAGATTCCCCCGGGAGAGGCGAAGGTGGGTATAGAACAGAGACTACGCACATGACGATCAAAACTCTTCCTTATCTACTTCACTTTCAATTGATTATCACATGAATGAAGTTGTAACGGAGCATGTATGTGACGATCAAACATGGCTTTGCCAGCTGCCTGTAATAGGAAAAAGAAAACACCTCCCGAAGGATGACCTGTCACTGCTATGTTAACGTGTCATGAAAGAGAAGTGACATGTGTCACTAAGAAAGAAGTGAATGATATGCCCAAGACTTCCTGGACTAAGTGCCATGTGTCACTAACGAACAGGTTCTAGGTGTCATGACTGACGAGTGTGCCGGATGTCCATACTGATAACTGCCATGTATCCTCTTAAATCGATGGCTGAGATCTCCTTCGAGTCTCTGGACTCTGGGAAAATAAAATCTCAAACCTCATCCTATTCCATGCGCATTTACCTAGATTTAAGGATCTGGAGACACATGGCTCTTGGATCAATGGCTAATATCCCTTCAGGTCTTCGGGCTCCGAGAAAATCAAAACTCAAATCTCACTTTTTACCCTTTTCTTTCCTCCGGAGCCCTAGATTTGGCGTCGCGTGTCCATTTGAATTGGACAGTTGAGACTTAATTTGGGCCTTCGGGATTCAAGTGTTTTGGGTCTTCAGGACTTTGGGTGCTTCGGAACTTCGGGCACTTCGGCTCTTTGGGACTTTAGGAGGCACTATCGCTAAGAACAACGGCTCCCTGCTAATTTTGAGATCAATGGTCCACGATTGCTTCGGGAGTTCGGGATTCGGCTCTTCAAAAGTTTTATGCACTTCTCACTTCGAAACTCCTGAAGCTCATTTCCCCGAATGCTTGGATCGGTTCCCACATGTCCCCCTCAAGATCAAACGAATCATGCTCACTTCAGGTTTCGAGACTTCAGACCTTTGACAAACAACTTTAACAATATTTTGAACCCTCGATTCCTACGAACCACAGATTTGATATTCTAAGGAATGTCCATCAATGAAACTGATCTCGCCTGTTGCTTGCATTTTGAGCCTAAAATGGACTGCTTTGAACGTTGCGCTTTGACGTTTCTTGTACAAGTCATGAACTTGGACAACCTGTTGCCCTTGAAAACTATATGTGATAACAAGATGATCAAATGACTTGGGTAATTTACAAAAAGAAAAAAACAATTGAAAATTAAAATGTTAATGTCAATCCAATCTGATATATACAATGGAAATCTAAAATGTAACTACTGCATCAAATGTTTTAAATAACGCCCATTGATAAGAGCGTCAAGAATTTCTCCATCAATATTTTTCAGTGAGAATGAGTTTTTTCCCTCAACAGCTGCAATTTTGAATGGTCCAAACCAGAGATGATCAAATTTTCCATGCTTCACTGCATCTTCCTTTCTAGATTCCCATTTTAAAACTAAACCGTCAGGAAGAAACTCCCTGTCTTTGGCCTTGTTATAAAAAAGGGCTTTCATATTATCCTGGTACTTTTGAAGCTTATCATCCACTTCTACTCTGTTCTGCTGAACTTCAATGATTTGATACATTCTTCTTGTAACATCGTTTGGCTCTTCATTTGCATCCTGCCAGAGTTTCATCATAGGAAGACAAAGATTAATAGGAAGGATAACATCAGTACCATAAACTAATTGGAAAGGAGACATACCTATAGATTTCTTGGTGCCAAATTGGTTTTCCCTTAAGGTGTACTTTAAGTGAATATGCCAAGATTTTTTATTTTTTGTTCAAAATTTATTTATTATAGTTATCAAACTCTTGTTAGATGATTCAACCAACCCATTTCCCTGAGGATAAGAAGTTGTAGAATGACCTAAAATAATATTGTATTTCTGACATAAATTGATCATTGTCATAGATTTAAAATCCTGAGCATTATCAATAACTATGTTTCTAGGACAACTAAATCTTGCTAGTATGTTTCCTTCTAGAAATTTTATTACTACCGAGTCTGTAACATTCCGAGTTGGAATGGATTCAACCCATTTCGTAAAGTAATCAATAGCGGTTAGAATCCATCTATGTTGAGCACTTGATTGAGGATGAATTTCTCCATTGAAGTCTAGGCCCCATTGTTGGAAAGGAGATTCAACTTTTACTGGAATTAAAGGTAAGGCAGGGAGATTTTTCTTACCAACGAACAGTTGGCATCAATTGCAAGATTTGACCCTTGAATTTACATCAGTAAATAACTTTGGCCAATAATATCCTGCCCTTAAAAAATTTTAAGTTGTTTCTCTCCAGGCATGATGTCCTCCACATAATCCTTCATGAAATTCGTCGATGACACCTTCTGTTTCAGATTCTATCAGGAAACATAACAGGAAATTCAGAGGGTCTTTCCAGTATAGCTTTCCATCCATAATGCAATACTTAATTACATGTAACTTTAAATTTCTTTCTTTAGAAGGAGTCATGTCATTTGGGAATTGAAGAGTAAGGAGGTATGTAACAATATCATGGTACCAGGAAGAGGAAGAAAACTTATCTTCGATCTAAATTATAGGTGTTTGACCTTCAATTTCCTCTATATCTAGAAGAGTATCATGTGATTCGAAGTTATTTATTCCAAGCACTCTGAAATTTGATTCGGTTAATAGCCTTGCCAGACATTGACCTATCACTAGTTTGGTTTGCTTCACCTATAAATCAAACTATTGAATTTTATCCAACCATCTACCTTTTCTTCCATCATCGTCTGGATGAACCAAGATATCTTTAATTGCATTTGTTGGTACATAAGAAATTATTTTGGAGTGCAATACATATGTTCTGAAAGCCTTGAGAGCCTTCACCATCGCATAATCTTGCTTTTCGAGAATGTCATATCTTAGCTCTGCATCCTGAGGCTTTTGCTAAAAAAGGCTATTGGTTGTTCGAATCCTTCTTCGTTCTTTTGAAGGAGCACTACTGCCACAATATGTTTAGAATAAAAATAGAAGATTAAGAATTATTTTGTATAGTCTGGACTTACCAATACTGGTGCTTCTCCTATAGATTTCATAACATGCTTGAAAGACGCTTCGGATTCTATAGTCCATTTTACTTCGCTGTCCTTTTTTAGTATATTTGTAATCAATTTTATTATTTCAACAAAGTTAGGAATAAATCTCCTCAAAAAATTAATCTTATCTAAAAAAGATTGAATCTCTTTTCTATTTCTAGGAATATCAATCCGGTCAATAGCCTCAATTTGTTTAGGATCAACCTTAATTCCATCTTTTGAAACTATATGACCTAAAAGTTTACCTTCTTGCATGGAAAAGTGTGATTTTTTGGGATTAAGAGACAAACCAAATTTTCTGCATTTTTAAAAAGTGTGTTTGAGGTGCACCAAATGTTTTGCATCAGAATTGGAAAAAACTACCAGATCGTCTAGATAAATAACAACAAACTTGCCTCTCTCACTGATGAACGTGATATCCATCCCTCTCTAGAAAGTTGCTCCTGCATTCATCAAACCAAAAGGAATTTTATCATACATAAAGGTTCCCCATGGAGTAGTAAACGTAGTCTTTTCTCTATCATCTTCATGAACGACAATCTGCTTATATCCTAAGAAACCATCAATCAAAGAAATTATGTTAGCCCCTACCACCTTCTCTAAAACATGGTCCATTTTTGGGAGCGGGTAGTTATCTTTAAGAGAAGACTGATTTAAGTCCCTAAAATCAACGCAAATCCTTATTTCTCTATTCTTCTTTCTAACATGGACCAAATTGGCCACCCATTCAAAGTATCTTACGGGAACAACGATTTTTGCATCAAGGAGTTTTTTAACCTCCCTTTCTATTACTGGCAGAAGAATTGGGTTTATTTGTCTAAGCTTTTTCCTGAAAGGATTAATACCATGTTTTAAGGGGATCTTGTGTTCAATAAAAGAAGTATCATAAGTTTTTAAATCATCATAATACCATGAAAAAACATCTTTATACTGTCTAACTAACTCAACATATTTACTCTTTAGTTGTGCCAGAAGATATTTTGATATTTTGACCATTTTGGGATTTTCATTAGTTCCTACATTACAATCCTCAACTTCTTCGGGTTGAGTTCGCAAAGTAGACTTTAAAGGTATATCATCCTAGTCAAACATCCTTTCTAGAGGGATAAGACCTCTGGGAATTTGATTGTTTTTAAGTAAGAGCATGCATTGATTTGCAATTTTATCTTGGAACTTTTATGGGTTCTCTCCTTCCTGCATAATCCAAGAAGGATCATTCTGATTTTCTTGATCTATGTGGGTCTAAGAAAATTCATCTACCATTTCCAGGAACTGTTTGATTTGTTCATCATCTTCAAATACTTTCCAATATTGAACATTGTTTGGAATTTAATATTTATTTCTCATCTCAATATGATATTTCAGCTTCAAAACAGTAGGTGGTATGAAAATCGCAGCAGCTTTTGCCAAAGAATCAACTTGTTGATTTTGCATTCTGGGAATAGAGTGAATATTAAAGGACAAGAAGAAATTCTCTATAAGATCCTAGGAAAAATTTCTATACGATCTCAATCTCAGATGCTTAGCTTGATATTGTTGTTTTATTTGTTTTACAATGAGCTCAGCATCACCATAAACTATCAAATTTTTGATTTTTTATTTTATTGCACCTTCTAATCCTAAAACTAAAGCTTCATATTCACGGGAATTATTGGTATAATCAACATCCCATTGTAATCTATAAGAGAAAGGAATAACATACTCATCACCTGGTGCCACGAATAAAACTCCATCTTTAGCTCCTTCATAGAATGAAGCACCATCTAAGAACATTTTCCACATCCCTTCTCTAACATTTATATTTTTCTTTGAAATTTCTATTTTTTTATTTTCTTCTTCTATACATTCTTCAAAATCGTCATCTATGGATAATACACAATTGCCTAAATCTTGATCAGCAACATAGACTGAGTATTTATTGGGGTTTTGAGGGTCACTTATAGTATACACCAATCTATTTTCTCTGTACATTCGAGTAAATTGTCCACCAAAAATTGGAATTGTAGCATAGGTCATGTATAACTAAACCGATCCTCCTAGCTTGGCACCCCAAGATCTGGATAAAAGCATACCATACTTGGCAGGAACATTAGCAACAACCACATCCATAAGGATACTTTTCACAGGAATGTGAGCAAGGTTTACAACTAAATCTTTAATCATACCTAGACACTTAACCTTTCTAGAATCGAACAAGTATAAATCTTGATAAGGTCTGGTAATTTTAAGGCCCAATTTTTCCATGATAATATTAGGCATTAAATTATGTGATACTCCCGAGTCCAGCATGCAATTGTGAAGTAAATGATCGTGCACAGTTAATGTAATATAGAACGCAGCAAGCCCGCAGGGGTGTGGACCGATTGGCATGTGTCGTGTAAATGGAAGGAAAATATGTAAATGAGGTCTCAAGTTTGATCTCACTCTGCTTTACTTGTGCTCCATGCTTGCAGGATGTGTGGCACACCTAGGGTTATAGTGGTAGTAGACGGGTATCGACCACGTGTCATGCGAGTACGAGAACCGCGAGTTTTCGATTCCCCCAGTATGTATATTATATAAAGGAGAAACATAATACTTAATGTTTTCAATGTGTGGTCTGAACATGATTGTAGGTTTTTCATCCTGCAAATTGATAACATCATCTTGACATTCAACATCAGAAAAAATTATTGCTTTAGTGATTTGTTTTTTATAGATCAAGTTCCTAGCAAGTTCAACTAGAGGCATTGGAATTTTAATTTTATTAAGTCCATTCTCTAAATTGACAGACCCAATTGGTTTCTCAATTTCCCTAGTCTGAAATTCAGCTTCTGTATTTTTTGGCTTCTTAGTTTGTACTTCTTTCATTTCAAATTGCTTTATTTGGATAGCTTACATTTCAGTTGATGGTTTTGTAATTGTTGCCTCATTTGCTTTGTTTCGTGATAAAATATTTTTTGGTCGAATATTTGTAGAAATTTTTTCTCTTGGCCTCAAATCGTATTTATGTTGAAGCTCGGTCATTATTGAGTCAGCGGAGTCCCCCGGATTGTTGATATTTTCATCATTGTTAAACAAAGATTCCAGATATAAGGATTTCTCATAATCCTCTTTGGTTAGGTGAGACTCAATATCATCGTTGTTGTGGTTGTTTAGATCTTCCTCTAATTCCTCATAATCTTGCACCTCATCTCTCTGTATGAAATTCTCAGTTTTAAACGGAGCTTGAATCTTTTGATCCTCACTTTTTATTTTCCTTTGTTGTATCTGAAGATTAGGATTTATCTTGAATTTATTCCTAACGTGTGGATTAGGTTTGGATTGTTCTATTTCCATCCTAGAAATTTTGTTCAATAGTTCTTTAATAATTTTGGCCATCTCATCCATTTTTTCCTCTGCAGACTTTCCAGTTCTAGAGGACCCTGCATGTTATTTAAAACACATGGTTTCTCTCCTTCCCATCTCAAATTTAGTTTTCAACTTCCCAAA
The DNA here is from genome assembly GCA_009831015.1 of Picea engelmannii. Classification (NCBI taxonomy): domain Eukaryota; kingdom Viridiplantae; phylum Streptophyta; class Pinopsida; order Pinales; family Pinaceae; genus Picea; species Picea engelmannii. The sequence goes on along the minus strand of ML805132.1, from coordinate 65,858 downwards.
TGCCATCATATTTGATTCAATCTCTATAGCATCATCTTGCATCCCCACTAAAGTAATGGATCTTCTTTCTCTCAAAATTAGAGCGAAATCATAATCAAAATCCCCTGCAAAAGTGACTTTTGCACCTGGTTGAGAAGGTTTAACTTCAGCTGGGATTTTGTGATAAATCTTATTAAATATTTGGATAAATTCTAGGACCGATTCAGATGTTCTCTTTCTCAAGGCTTTGAATTCAGTTAGGTAATATAGATGATCCTTTTTCTCACCCCACTGCCTTAGGAAGGAGGTTTTCAGATCATTATATGATCATATAGAACCTACTGGAAGTCCTCTGAACCAAGTTCTTACATGTCCTTCAAAATTTTGTACTAACAGTCTCATGTAAATTTCCTCATGCTCAATGCCAATAATATCAACAAATTGATCGAAAAAAGTTGTATGTTTTGTTGTTGTTAGATCCCCTTCTTCCATGAATTTTGGGAGGCTCTTCATGTAATTTTTCAGGTAAATCATGTAGGACAACAGGAAGAACTAAGGGAGCATATCTAGTAGGGACCTTGGCAAATATCCTAGGGGGTTGAGCTTTTCCACCATATCTTGCACCTCTGGCACCTCCAGTGCCTCCGGCACTAGCACCGACCATTATTGAAAGTCTAGGAGAGGGAATCCGAGGACTAAATAGGATATTTTAAAAAACTTCAAAAGACTGATCTACTAATATTTTGACTACTTCGGGATGTTGTGAATGAAGTTTGGGAAAATTATCATGAGAAGATGGAAGATCTAGATGAGGGGGGAAAGGAAAACTTGAGCTTGGTTTCTCAGGTTTACCTGATGTATAGATAGGAGAGGTAATAGGAGATGAATCTGAGTATGGAAAATAATCTTCAGGGTTTTTGAAAACTAAAGCTTTTACTTCGGGAAGAGAAATAATTGGCTAAGTACTAAAGATAGTGGGAATTGAAATGGATTCTGTGTTTTCACTGGTAAAACTATCTATCAATGAAACAGGGATGGTCTAGTCAATCTCAAAAAATAAATTAGGAATAATTACCTCTGGAGTTTCAAGTTTAACTTCAGGTTTACTTGTTGATGCTTCTGCAGAATGAACTCGTTTAAAATTTTATTTAAGATTTAGTTATTTAGTGGGAATCTTGACATTAACTTGTTCAATTCTAGGTTGATGGACCTTAACTATTGATGCACAAGTTTGTCTAAGATATCCCTTTGGTTTCAACAATTTTTCGAGATCCGAAACTGGCATAGTCTACTTTTCGTCTGGGTTTTTCTTGGTATTGTTTCGATCGAAGGCCAACTCTACCTACAATGGAGTCGCCAAGTGAAAGATAAAGTAATCCTTATCCACGTATTCAGTCTTTGTTAACCATAAAAGACCAAAATTTAAGTTTTTCGTTCCTCGAGGGAAAAATGATTTCGTTTCTTCTTGCCCGACAACGGCACCAAAAAGATGTTGTTCCTGAGATCAATTCTAAGGCTCAAAGAATAATGTCAGGCATCAAAGTTTTTAAATGAAATGTTTTTATGAGTGCTTTTTCTACCTTCAATTTTCTAAGAAATAATCTGTAAATGAAATTAATTATAAGATAGTACAAAGGTTGTGTATCGTTATCTGAGTCACAATTATAATGTCAAATAATGTAGAAATGTTTTACAAAACTGTTAAAAAAAGTCAGGTATCAATTACAGATAAGTCTCATCTTGTTTGCAGTAGAAGAAAAGTAGAAGATGCACCCTTGAAAAGGAGATGAAAATGCAGTAATTCATGCAGATCATGGGTCTTGTTTTACTCATAGTAATAACAGAGGAAAAGTTGTTACTGAATGAACTTATGATATAAAAAAATATGATCATAGTAGATGTAGTACTAAATTGCAATCATTCACTCTTCAAGAATTACAGAAAGAAATTCAGAGAAATCGAAACACAGAGGAAACACATAACTCAAATTGAACAAAACTTAGAATCTCTGTTTGCACTTGTATTAATACTCAAAAGAGTTTATATTTTACATTCGGCAAGAAGCAGCCTTGAATAGATCTAAAATCTAATATTTATACAAAAATAGTCTCAACTGAAAATCGTTGGACTTCCAACAATATATGCCTAAAAATAGAATACATCTGAATAAAATCACAACATGTAAATATTGTTGAGTTTTGTTGGCACTTCATCTATCTCTTTATCTGCTTGTAGATGCCCCTGTTTTCCTTTGATCGTTAAGCCAGGTACACATGTCCATTAAGGCCACCATAATCATTTTTCTTAATGTCTTTTTCATTCGATTTTATTTCCATATGTCCCTTCGAATACATTCACTGGGATAAAGAATTGTAGTTGAAGATATGCGGGTGGTAATTGAACAGATAGCTCAGTGTTGGCTCGTTATAGGTTAGTTAACGGTTACGGGGAAGAGTACTTGTTCATGAATAGGATAATGTGGGGAAAAGTGTCCAATAAGGAGGTGGGATGAGTGGATGTGAGAATGTAGGTGGTAGGGTAGAAAGTAGAGTGGGTGGAGGAAGTAGACGTTGTGTATGTTCCTTCATTTTCTCCCAGCTACACTAGCTTTCCTCTGTTCATTGACTTGGGTGCACATGTCCATCAATGCTACCACGAATGTTGAAGGCTCAATCCTTTCATTTAATTCAAAAGAAAACACCTTCTTATGTATTTGTGCTAGCTACTCCTAGATCCTATTCACTTCTTGAACTATGACCTGATATTGTGAACTTGGATTAACCAACAATTCATTGATTTTAAGTAAATCAATCTGGCTCATCTCTTGGATGGCCGCCTGAGTATTTTCCTTGTTCTTTCTGGAGCTTTGTTGGTTCATTTCTATTTTGATCTGCCCCAATTCCTCTGAGATATTATTCCCTTTGAATTCAATCAGCCTTTTATTTATTGAAGGTAATGCCTCTAGACAAGCTTCTTTTACTTCTCTGGAAAGTTTCTTGCCTTCTTCCATATTTGTTTCTCGGGATTTTAAGGCCATTTCGCCTCTTACTTGTTCAGAATGAGAAAGAAGGGTAAGACCAAGGGTATTAAATTTTTTCTTCCATATGATAACCTCCTGAAACTCAGACCAAGATGCACAGACCTCTTTTTCCTTGACATAAATATTTTTTAGAGAAAGGTCTACTGCCTAATAGTATTTCTGAATAGCATCTACTTTTTGATAAAGCTCTTGTTGGGTAACTTCCTGTTACACTTCAAAATTACTCACTTGGATAGTGTCGCAAGTGTCATCATTAAAAATGTTGCAAGTGTCGCATTTTTCTCACAAGGTCGCAAGTGTCACATGTTGCTCACAAGTGTCGCAAGTGTCAAAGCAAAGCATACTGCCATAATGCCTATGTCGTGCCTATAACGACATGAGAAGGACACTTGAAACACCTCAAACATTTGATTTGGAAGAGGAGAAATGAGTCAGCAGGCTTGCAAACCTTTTGCCATCTGAAAGCACCTCAAAAACTGAGTTTTGGAGAGGAACGCTCCCCCTTACACTATCTCGGAGCGCCGGCGCTCCCCCTTACACTGTCAGGGAGCGTTATAACGCTACCCTGGCCCTTTTGAGGGAGTGCTATAGATTTTGAGAGCGTTGGTGCCCCCTAAAGCTTACTAGGGAGCGCTACAACGCTCTGATGGCCCTTTTGAGGGAGCGCTACCTATTATGGGCAGTTGTTAAGTTGTTGAGATGAATGGGGGAAGCATTTTTTCATTCTTGGAAGGCAGTTGGATTCGAATCCCTAGTCCAGCCATGATCCTAGGGAAGATCCTCAACTGAAGGAGGCAAATACTCAACTTCCCCAAGGATATATCAAGTGGTTAAAGCCTCTCCAAGGCTATATAAACAAGCTTTCTAATGGTGAAAGGGACTGCAAATGGATAATTACACCAAACTTATGATCTCATAAGTGGTGTTGGAGCTGATGGGGGAGAATTGCTAGCATGAAACCTATGATCTCATAGGAAACACACAGTCAACCAAGGAGAAGTGATCAGTGAAGTTGCTATCAACCAGGTTGTGGATCTTTCAAGAAAGGGTTAGACGAAGGGGACTTGACGAAGCTGTCGCATTCGCATCTACGATTGTAAGTACTGTTGTCGTTATTCTCATCAATATGATACGCTTGGCCTATTTCTTTCTAGTTTGTGTCTGATGTTACATGAACTTATCTTTAATTGATAGATCTGTTTTCAAGCTAATATCAATAGAGTAGGAAGTAGTCGTATCTTGTTTGTCTGCAGAACTCAGCGAGGAGCAAAGGATTGAAGCGCAACTCGGAGCATGCAGGGACAAACGTCGATTAAGAGGTACTTTTGTCATCCTTCCTTCTCATGTATTAGTTTAGATATATTTGAAAGAAATTCAGTGTCCACGTTAAGAATTTTTCTGTCTAGGGTTAAGGTCAAGCTCTAGAGGTGATCTACCTATCCGCAGGGAGATTTTCCTACAACAGAAACTGGCGATTCCATTGGGGAGATAGCCTCGAATCGAAACCTCTTGTTTCGATTCCTACTCATTGACCTAGTTCTACCCCTTGATTGTTTCAGACCTGGTTGACTCCTCTTTTGATTGGTTTCATGAGCTGATTGGCTCCTTACCTTTTCACACTCAGCATACTTGTCAAGTTTGAATCCCAATTTTTGGAATTTTCTGACAATTTTTGGACATTCAGACCCTAGCGCCCCTGTCCTAGTGTTAACAAAGCGCCAACGCTTCTAATAGATTTTCACAGAGCGCTATAGCGCTCCTTGCCCTTGGCAACAGAGTGCCAGCCTCTTTTTGGCTCAAAAATCTTCCAGAATTGCATTTTCTTGGATTTTTCCTCTGTGTTTTCCTCCGTAACCTTGTGAGTCAGTCTTTCTTTCTTTTCAACCTTGACATCTGTCTTTTGATTGAAGAATAAACACCTTACTGTTTGGATCTTGTAGCCTCCTTCACTTTTTTCAGTGAGTTTTTCCTGTTGGGTGACATCTGAAACTTATGCATTGTTCTTCTCTCCTCATCAGCTGAGTAAAAACCTTGGTGAAGGTCATCACAGGCCTACAGACCTCTTTATCTTGATTTCGGTCAAGATCATTGTTCTTCAACTTTTGATTTTGGGTGTGAATTTTGTTTCCTCTTTGATTGTTTCTTTTCTTTCGCTTTTCGTTTTGATTGCAACGAGAGGGTGCATTGTTTGTATGACTTTAGCTTGTGTTAGTTTGATTTTCATTCATACAAAGACAACTAGCAAGACAAGCATTGTGTTGAATTGATCTTTGACTCATATACGAACAACGAAAAAGCATCTCCATGATTGATGGTGCATATTAGAAGGCATTTAAAAAGTTTTTGCATTATATCAGGATTTGATTGAGAAAAAGAATCGTTTAGGGACACTCTGTATTTGTGCTTGTTAGTGAAAAGAACTCTCTCTCTCCCTTAGATAGACGTTCATAGAAAGGAAATGACTGCTTATCATATTTGATGCACTCTTTGGGTCTGAGTCATAATTCCATTTGTTTCACTTCCATGCACCCCTTTGCGTAAAGAACAGCCATAAAAATCAACGCTAATTAAAAGTTATCTAGAACTTTTTCTTTTCTAGGATCCTCCACCAATAGTAGACTAGGCTTAGTACTTTGGATTAGGGATGTGAGCATAACTCTCCAAAGTTTCTAAAACAAACAGTTGCATCCTGAGTTAGGGAGAGTAAATCCAGTTATCGTATAAGTCTGCCTGGGATCCCCCTCTCACACAGGGGTTACGCACGAGGTCGCATTCGGGTAAGCTACGGGGACTAACCCTCCGTGGTTTAACTGATTGTGGTGGTCGA
>ML805132.1:37370-55765 GCA_009831015.1 Picea engelmannii | reverse complement strand
ACCATATTGGGATTGGTAAGAAGACCCTAGGTTGAGTGATCACTTTGATATGTACTTTGCATAGGTTGTGATGGAGTTTGTTTTGAACAATGACACAAACATGGTTACATAGATCCACTTTGTACTGGTCGTGGCTATGTCTTGTCATCTCGTAGATCCACTGTGTATTCTTTGTGGCTACGATTAGTCTGAGTCATCAAAGTATAGATCCACATTGTATCTTCGGTGGCTATACTCTTTTTATCAATACAATTATGGATCCGCAGTGTATTTTATGGCGGCCATATCTCGCAAGTATTGATCACCCAAGCATAGGTATGTCTGCCTTGGGTTTTGAAATATGTCATGATATTTGTTGGATGTTTGTGTGCAGCTTTCGTCAGGTTCTCCGAGTCTATACCCTTGCTTGAGAGTCTACAAAGTATTTCAGTTATCAGTTCCTATCTTCTAACTTCATACTTTGGGGGGCAATCTGTTACACTTCAAAATTACTCACTTGGATAGTGTCGCAAGTGTCGTCATTACAAATGTCGCAAGGGTCACATTTTTCTCACAAGGTCACAAGTGTCGCATGTTGCTCACAAGTGTCACAAGTGTCAAAGAAAAGCATACTGCCATAATGCCTATGGCGTGCCTATAACAACATGAGAAGGACACTTGAAACACCTCAAACATTTGATTTGGAAGAGGAGAAATGAGTCAGCAGGCTTGCAAACCTTTTGCCATCTGAAAGCACCCCAAAAACTGATTTTTTGGAGAGGAGTGCTCCCCCTTACACTATCTCGGAGCGTCGGCGCTCCCCCTTACACTGTCAGGGAGCGTTATAATGCTACCCTGGCCCTTTTGAGGGAGTGCTATAGATTTTGAGAGCGCTGGCACCCCTAAATCTTACTAGGGAGCGCTACAACGCTTTGATGGCCCTTTTGAGGGAGCGCTACTTATTTTGGGCAGTTGTTAAGCTGTTGAGATGAATGGGGGAAGCATCTTTTCATTCTTGGAAGGCAGTTGGATTCGAATCCCTAGTACAGCCATGATCCTAGGGAAGATCCTCAACTAAAGGAGGAAAATCCTCAACTTCCCCAAGGATATCTCAAGTGGTTAAATCCTCTCCAAGGCTATATAAACAAGCTTTCTAATGGTGAAAGGGACTGCAAATGGATAATTACACCAAACTTATGATCTCATAAGTGGTCTTGGAGATGATGGGGGAGAATTGCTAGCATGAAACCTATGATCTCATAGGAAACACACAGTCAGCCAAGGAGAAGTGATCAGTGAAGTTGCTATCAACCAGGTTGTGGATCTTTAGAGCAAGGGTTAGACGAAGGGGACTTAACGAAGTTGTTGCATTCGCATCTATGATTGTAAGTACTGTTGTCTTTATTCTCATCAATATGATACGCTTGGCCTGTTTCTTTCTAGTTTGTGTCTGATGCTACATGAACTTATCATTAATTGATAGATCTATTTTCAAGCTAATATCAATAGAGTAGGAAGAAGTCGTATCTTGTTTTTCTACAGAACTCAGCGAGGAGCAAAGGATTGAAGCGCAACTTGGAGCATGCAGGGACAAACGTCGATTAAGAGGTACTTCTGTCATCCTTCCTTCTCATGTATTAGTTTATATAGATTTGAAAGGAAGTCAGTGTCCACGTTAAGCATTTTTCTGTCTAGGTTTAAGGTCAAGCTCTAGAGGTGATCTACCTGTCCGCAGGGAGATTTTCCTACAACACTTCCAACTTCTCATTGATTTCGGATGTTTGTGTTTTGAAGGCAGTAATATCTATCATTGTGTTCTCTGTTAGGGTCAATCTAGCATGCAGTTTCTCAATCAAATTGTCATGTTGAGTGATCAAACCTTTGTTGGTCTGTGAGCTCTGGTAGAGCAACTCAAGGTTATCTTGTAACTGCTTCATTTGCTACTGATAAATAGCCTTGATTTTTTCAATGTCCAGGTTCATCCTGCTTCTAACAGTCTATTCTATACTATATATCCCATTCTTCAATTTCTCTACCAAGCAGCATTTCTATTGCAGTTGTTCGGTTAAATTGTCCACTGACCATTGATTGGCAGTGGAAAAAGACCCTAGCGAACCTGCAACTTCTTTCGCAAACTCGAGACCATATTGGTCTTTCCCATCATACACCAATATTTTTCTCTTAGTGACTACTCCATCCTTTTGGTGAAATTCATTTTTCACAATATCTTTTTGTTTCTTGTTGAAAAAGAAATTTGAGGGAGGCATCTCTTCAGGAAAGATAGAAGTAATATCACCTACAAAAGTGAGTTTGGAACTAGGATTTCTAAAGTTGGTCTGTAAAGGGGTTAATGATGCAATATGAGAAATAATTTATGTGGAATGTTCACTTCCTATTGTATTCGGGGTGCTAGAAGAAGTAGTTAGCATTGAATGAGGAACAACTTGTCCTAGATTCATGAAAGCTTCAAACCGAGCTAATACTTGTGTATCATTCAGTCCTAACAGTGATGCTCTTATTTCATGAAATAACACTTCTGGGATTTTTGGGACTTCTTCAACTTTGTGCTTAGTGGAGAAACTTGGCTCAAATCCTGTGGATCTAGCTTCCTATGAAGAAGGCATGGCTTTTGACTCTCCTTGCAGTATCTTTGGCAAATTGTTTCTTCTATTCTTTTGAAAGATGAGGAAAATATCTTGTTGGTTAGGAGGCAGAGTCTGGAATCTAATTTGAACTTCCTCATAAGATCTAACTCCCCTGAACATCTCGTCATAAGGATAATTCTCATGGATGTATCGATTCATGTTAAATTGAGCCAAATGATTTTCCACTATCTTATGTGGATCATGCTTCTTGAATTCGATGTCAAATAATTTGGCATATTCGAGGTTAGCGGCCTCGAATTTAGAATGACCAAAATCTAATAATGTGAACATACAAACTTGAATGGGAAAAGTTACCCAAACGTTTTTCTGAGCTGCTTTCAACTCCTTCCTGATACCTCCTGTTATTGTCTAGTATGCCACTTCTCTACACACCAGTCTATTAGGTAAAAAATGTGGAAGGGCATGAAGAGGAATGGAAAAGCCAAATACTTTGATATAGGAGAAATTCTACTCAATGAACCAGTCTGCAAGTGTGCCTAAGTTCCCCATAATATTTTCTGAAATTTGGGGCGGTGGGTGACCATAGATAGCTACGTGAACAGGTACCATGATATGAATGCATGTCCCCAACTTGAAACTTGTCATATCGGAAGTTTCTTTGGTCCACTTGTCTCCAACTTTAGAACTTAGGATAAAATAATTATCCATACTTTACGTTTTAGGAATATTAATATAATATTCCCTTGAATTTTGGCCCTCCCTTTCCCTATCTGGTGAAGTTCAGCCCCCTGTCTATTTTATCATGGTCGGTCTACACACAGTGATGTATTTTATATTAGTCATGAGTCATGTACAAAGTAGGTGCATTGGCCCTTGACATCTAAGCATCCTGGCCTAATACCAAAACATAAGCATCCCAACTTATAATAACTGGTTCACCAGCCTATAACACATATCATATACACAAGGCTCATTGTCCTCCATACTGCGTGCACCTTAGTTACTGCATGCGGTATCTGGCGATGTGCATATTACATCATTTTACTGCACAGTTCATGCGTGCACTATGCCACATGCTATGCATTACCAAATGAGGTCAAAACAACTCACCAGCTTAAGTATATTTATATTACATTTACAATTGGGTTCGGTCGAAGGATATTACAATCCCCTCCCCTTATTTATATACTTTCCTCAGTGCATCATACACCCATATATATCAGAGTTTTCAAAAATCTTCAAAAAGATGCGGGTATTCTGTTTGCATTGCATCTTCATGCTCCCAAGTAGCATCCTCAAGACCGTACCAGGTCCATTGAACCTTTACAATCCCTATGGCTTGGTTCCAGAGCTACTTGACTTTCCGTTCCAAAATGCACACCGGATGCACTTGAAAAGCGCCTTCTTTCTCCACCCGAATCACATTCCAATCAATAACATGATTAGCATCGGGTATATATTTCTTTAGCAATGATACATGGAAGACATTATGAAAAAACATAGATACAGGTAATGAAATCATATAAGCAACTGGACCAATCCTCTCCAGGATTTCAAAAGGCCCACAAAATCTAGCTGCCAACTTGGCGCAGCTTCCCAACTCTAGGGAACTCCCGTTAGCTTTCACTTTCAAGAAAACATGATCACCCACTTTGAATTCTCTGTGGGTTTTGTTCTTATCGGCATAATGTTTTTGTCTGTATTGGGCAGCTTTTAAATTCATCTTAATTTTTGTCATCTGGTCTTCCATATCCCTGAGCAACTCTAGCCCAACTACTATCCTATCAACTAGATTATCCCAACTCACTGAAGTATTGCACTTTATGTTGTAAAGTGATTCAAATGGGCTCATCTTCAATGATGCCTGATACCCATTGTTGTACGTAAATTCTACCAAGTGTAGGTAGTCTTCCCATTTTGATTGTTTATCCATCACATACATTCTCAACATATCTTCTATATTCACCCTCTTTGTCAGTCCATCAGACTCAGGATGGTAAGCTTTACTAAAGTTCAGATTCATTCTGAATCCTTTGAACAATCCTTTCCAAAAATTCGAGGTGAATTTTGGGTCTCTGTCGGACACAATTGTTTTAGGAATCTCTTGCAATTGTGCCACTCCGTTCATGAAAATATCAGCAACTTCTGCTGCCTTGTGCGTAGTTTTCAGTGGAATAAAATGGGCATCTTTCGTAAGCTTGTCCACTATCACCATGATCAAATCATGCAGCTTGTCCATTCTAGGAAATCCCGTAATAAAATCCATTGTCACCACTTCCCACTTCCATTCAGAAATGGTTAAAGGTTGCAGCAACCCTGTTGGGTGTCTATTCTCAGCTTTCACTTTTTGGCATTCCATACATCTAGCGATGTACTCGGTGATCTCTTTCTTCATACCTGGCCAAAATTAATGGCTCTTGATCGCTGCCATGGTTTTTTGATATCCAGGGTGCCCTGCATAAGGAACATTATGCATTTCATGCAAAATCATACGTTTCAAGTCCTGGACTTTTGGAACAAAAATCTTGTTCTTGCGCAATAGTATTCCATCTATCCCCAACTTATATTCATCCACCTTCCAAAGTATCTTACCCTACTGTAGCATTGCTATCAATTCTCTGTACTGCATATCTGCATTAGCAACCTCCATAATTTTGCTTTTAACATCAGTTTGGTACATGCTAATGGTTGTAGCACGTAGTTCATGCACCCTCCTATTGAGTGCATCAGCCACTTTATTTTCTTTCCCCTTGATATGCTTTATATCAAAGTCATATTCGCTTATAAATTCTAACCATCTGCTTTGCCTAGCATTTAGATTTGGTTGATCGAATAAATATTTCAAACCATTGTGGTCCGTTCTTAGCTCAAACCTTTTCCCCATGAGGTAGTGTCTCCATTTCCTCAGGGCATGCACTATGGCTGCCAACTCCAAATCATTAGTGGCATAGTTTCTTTCATGATCCTTCAACTTCCTTGATTTGTAACATATGACAAACCCATTTTGACTAAGGACTCCACCAAGTCCCTCATTACATGCATCAGTGCATACGATGTAGTCTTCTTCCAGGTCTATGATCCTTAATATTGGAGCACTTGTCAATAATTGTTTCAAGTGTTGGAAACTTCTCTCACAATCCAGTGTCCACTAAAACTTCATTCCCTTTCTTTGCAAGGAAGTGATTGGATGTGTAATATTTGAGAATCCTTCAACAAATATTTTGTAGTAACCTGCAATACCCATGAATGATCTCACCTCTGTCACATTCTTCGGTGATGACCATTCTCTAATGGCCTCTATCTTCTCAGGATCCACTGTTATCCCATCTTTTGAAATGATATGCCCCAAATAATGAATTTGTTTCTGATAAAATGAGAACTTGCTCAATTTGGCATATAACTGACGTTCCCTTAATACTTGCAACACCATCCTCAAATGATGTTCATGCTCTTCCTATGACTTGGAATATATAAGAATGTCATCCAAAAAGACAATGACAAACTTGTCCAAATACTCTCGAAAAACACCATTCATTAAGAACATGAAAACAACTGGTGCATTTGACAACCTAAATGGTACCACTATGAACTCATAATGACCATACCTTGTCCTGAAGGTGGTCTTTCTAATATCTTATTCTTTAATTCTTACCTGATGGTATCCTGATCTGAGATGTATCTTTGAAAATATATTTGCATCCTTCAATTGATCAAAGAGGTCATCAATCCTTTGTAGAGGATACTTGTTCTTAACAGTCACTTTATTCAATTGTCTAAAATCAATGCACAACCTTAGTGTTCCATCTTTCTTTCTCACAAACAAGACTGGGGCACCCCGAGGTGACACGCTTGGGTGTATATACCCCGTCTTCAGAAGTTCTTCAAGCTGCATTTGCAACTCCTTCAATTCTGGTGTACTCATTCTGTAAGGAGTCTTTGATATTGGCGCTGCTCCAAGCATCAAATTTATAGAGAAATCAATGTCTCTCCTTGGGGGTAGTCCAGGTACCTCCTTGAACACATCTTCAAAATATTCCAGGACTGCATAATCCTCCAAATTTGGCACCTTATCTTTAGGTGTCTCTGCCAAATGAGCTACAATTATTTGACACTATTTTCTGTAACACTTCTTCAGCTGCAATGTTGAAATTTCTCTAATGGTTACTGCCCTAGGAATTCCCTGTACCTTCCTTAGTTTCCCTTCCTCATCCAGGCAAGTAAAATCTTTGTTGTGACAATCTAAGAGAGTGTGATGTTGGTCCAACCAATCCATCCCAATTAGACAGTCATAGGAACCTAAAGGTGAGATGTTTAAATCTGCCTTGGTATTCATTCCATTCATGTGTATGAGACATGACTTAACCATCTCATTAACTTTTCTTTTGGCTCCTGTAGCCAGTTGCACCAACCAGGATTTTCCATGCTTGCTTCTTGGCAGTTGCAAAATTTCCACCATCTTAGGGTCTATATAACTATGACTAGCTCCTGAATCAATTAAAATAGCAAGGGTTTGGTTGTTGATCATACCTTCCACTTCAATCATGTGGGACTGATACTCTGCTTGTTTGTTGTCTAGGGCTACATAAATCCTTGGCACATATCTTCCCATGTCCTCTACTATTTCTTCTCACTGTACATTGTGAACAGACCTACTTCTTTCACCTTTGTGAGGACAATCTCTGAACCTATGGTCTCCTTTACAACCCCAACATTGCATAGCTGGTTGTCTTGGCCCTTAACTCCCTGTGTCAATCAATCTAGGTTCTTTATGTGTTTTCTGCCATTGTGGATTATTTCTGAAGAATCGTGGCTTAGCTCCATTCTTCCTTTGATCCACCTTGAATTTCTTATTGTCTTCCAAGCCTTTTGGAAAGCTGGCCTTGCTTTCAGCTGATCATATAAGCATTTAGCTTTCCTTATGGTCTCTTCTAATGTATTGGGATCATAATATTGTATTTTGTCACTGATGAACAATGGAAATCCATTTAAATACCTTTGAATATTAATTGTCTCATGCTTAATGAAAAAGACATACTTCAACAATTCTAGAAACCTTCTCTCATATTCATTTATGGTCGTACTTCTGAGCTTAAGTTCAAAGAACTCTTTAATTTTCTTGTCATAGTACCTTTTATTTAAGTACTTCTCAAAATACTTCTTGAATTCCTTCCAAGTAACACTTTTCTCTACAATGTGTCTCACCTGCACAAGTTGATCCCACCACATGAAGGTCTTTCCTTTGAGTTGATAGATAGCAATTCTAGCTTCTGCATGAGAATAATAATTATGCAATTGAAAATATTTCCTCGTGCCTAGCAACCATGTTTATGCATCTTCATCCTTCTTGTGCTCACCATCAAATGTAGGAGGTTTGATTTTGTTCATTTCTCCTCGCAGCTCATCCACCCCAGATCTCTTATACCTTCTGACAAGGGATAGACTTGAGTTGTTGCCTGCTCTCTTATTGGAATTCCTTTGGGAATGATGGTGATGTCTATTAGCACTTTTTACTTTTCCTTTCTCTTCTGAAGATTTGTGACTCTCAGATTTACTTGAGTCACTCTCCTTAACCAATTTCTTTTCTATTATGTTCAAACCTTCCAATAGCTTCATGTTGAAGTCATCATGTTGCTCTTTGGCTTTCATAAGCCTTTCATTATCATCTTTATGGCTTTGGACATCCTTCTGCAACGTTGGAGTTCGTTCCTTCCATGCCCAAATGGACATCCACCCCTCTACTCTCCTCTTGCTAATTGCAATTCCCATGTGCTTCTTCCATTCTTATGGACTCCGCGATAGTCTGATCTGATCGAGTTGTTGTTAATTATGAAAAAAGTGTAGCCATCGAAACTTATCAGGCTAAATTTCAACAATTCATGAGAATAAGCACCTTTTGATCCTATATACACATCATAATTATCTCTCACGATTTCTTGGTGTTATCACCATGCAAATTCTAGATAAGACCCAATTCTCGAAAACATAGACGTGCAGTGCCTTTAGAGATACACTTGAGCAAGAAGGTGGTTTTCCGAAACCACTTTCGCCAAGATGCGGTATCACGTGTCTCAACATGTCAAATCCACCACTCGTGGAGCGAGCGACGGCTAATAAGATCACCCAGCTTCACTCGTTCGGTACTTCACAGCCATGTGACGTCAGCTGAATGCCGCCAAGTAATGAATTCAAAAGATAATCATTCGAAATGGATTGGCCAAGCATGGCAACCCAACGCTTTTGTACGTAATCCGTCTACGCTTCATAAATGGAGTTCTATAATTACCACTCCCCAAGTATGAAGATATCTTTGTATCCAGAACAAAGTAATCTCCAAAATGCTCGACTTCCTGCTCTCTGTAAAGACACATTTCGGTATCCCCAACCTGAGATACATGGACAAGGCTAAGTCGAGTGAGACTGGTTATTCGAGAAACATGCTAGACTTTCCTGCGAGTAAGGAGAAAAGGGTCCTTGCACACATTCTATCAACTAAGTTTTTCATACAGAGCCAGCTACAGACTGGTGGTTGGAAACCAGGTTGAATCCCACTATAAAAGATTTAGTCATCAATAGGCTAGCTGCTAAGAAGAAAAGGAGTAAGCAGCATAAGAAGGAGGAATCTACGGCTGAAGCGGCCGAAAGTGTTGGGGAGAATCAATCGGTCTGGTTAGATTCTTCCAAAAAAGGTGAAGATCGCTAAGTTGAAGTAAATCTTCAACTAAGATAAGCATGTCTCAGCGAATTTTGAACAGCCGGTAGCGGAGGTAAAGAGTACCAGAGATGATAGGCATTTTCTTCAAACAACCCTTTTTACAACAGGCTAACTGTTGTCATCACCTTTTTGTAATTTTGTAATTAATACGACTATATAAATACAGAAACGAATTTTAGACTATTTTATTACAATTCCTATCTGGTGATGTTATGAATCTTGTTTTTTTTTATAATAAGTTTTTCTTGTAATCTTATATTTTTATTTTCATCTATCTAAATCGGAGGAATTTAAAACTCGGAATTCTTTTTAATTAATGCTTCGATGTGGTTATGTGTTTATTTTTCTTTTATTATTATGCAATTTAAACTCAGACTCATCGTCTTCCAAGTGACTTCGTGTGCATTAAACTTGACCTGTTCATTTATATTATCGTGCATAGCAATATCACAAGGTAAAACGTTTTTCCGCGCACCTAAATCTATTGTGCATTTCTTCTTCATTGCACCGACAACTCACGCGCACTACTCTTGCATTGTGTGCCAATACCCATTGTGCATGGTTTTTGTACCATGCATCGATATTCCACATGCATTTTGTCCTATGCATGCACCATGTCAAGTTTAACATATTCCATAGCGCCCAAATATTTGCGCACACTACTGAATAAACCGTCGCGAAACAACTTATACTCATACTTATGCGCGTACTAACAAAACTCCTCTACGTTAAGCAATACTTGTGCACCCCATGTGCACATTACTATGTGTGTGCTCACCGCGCCAGGCTAAATTCAGCGTGTGCATCTACACATAATAATCTTCCGTGCGGCGCCACAATTTACCGCGCACACTGGAATGTCATTGTTTTCCCACGCGATGCCAAAATTTACCGCACGCACACCAACATGCTGAGCTTTTTCCATGGACATTTCGTGACTCCAATTCTGGTCACTTTGAAGTTACTCTTCTGTGAATATTTTCTTCAACTGAACCCCTCTGGCCCATCCAAGCTCAGTGTTGAACTAAAGCTATGATACCATTATGTAACATTCCCTCTGCTAACCACGGGCTGGAGTGCACCACTCTAGAGCAACCACTCATGCTCTGACACCAGTTGGTAACATTCATAGTAATCAACTGAGCTATGCCACCTATATTTACTCTTTAAACTACATGCAGCTAAAACATATACATACAACATTCTTGCAAAAGATTTAAATATAAACAACAGTTTTCTTTCTATAACATACGACTTGTATACTAAAATAATAGTAACTACATGTATGCATCATTTACAGGAAATTACCCATAAGCACACAAGCAGTCATAATCACATATATGATAAAATCGTAACATAGGCATGTAAATAATAAGGCAGCATATCATTTTATCATACAATTGGTACTTATCTTAGAAAGATTGTCACCAACTGCTTACAGACCGTCCATGAACCTCCCAGCCATAGACTACACTATTCATCACTCTCAATAGTGAGTCACCCCCGAGCTGGGACTGAAATCCACCCAAGGTAAAGGGTTCCTACCCAAGATAAGGCTCATGGACAATAGGAAAGACTCTGTCTCAGGTGCTCACTCAACTAACATTCTACAACCTCTCATTCCCCACATGTCTGTCCCACCCAAGGATGTGTGCCCCTTCTCTACTCAACAGTCCCTCGACTGCCCCACTTCCCTTCCAGGGCTTCAACAACAGGCCGGACCGGAAGTCTCAGAGCGATGTAGCTGCAGTTTAGCACCTTCGGGAATCAATCCCCAACAATTCTCTCACTCAGAGAACTACTCACGGGCCTGACAACCCGCTTCTTCAATCCTGCTCCAAGCTAACCAGGTACACCAACCAAAAGGTTATGGGAACAGGTTCCAGAATGGTGAAAAGGCTGTCTCTAGGATAACAAAATGCATGAGTGAAAATGGTCATGGGATCATTGAATGGATCATTGAGTGTGTACAAGAATCACTGTGAACTCTTTGTGAAAAGTGATGATCTAAATGATGGTCGGGCTCCCCCCCACGATATGAATGCATGTCCCCAACTTGACACTTGTCACATTGAAAGTTGCTTTGGTCCACTTGTCTCCAACTTTAGAACTTAGGATAAAATAATTATCCATACTTTACGTTTTAGGAATATTAATATAATATTTCCTTGACTTTTGTCCCTCCCTTTCCCTAACTGGTGAAGTTTAGTCCCCCATCTCTTTTATCTTGGTCAGTCTATGCACAACAATGTATTTTATATTAATCATGAGTCATGTACAAAGTAGGTGCATTGGCCCTTGACATCTAGGTGTTTCGACCTAATACCAAAACATAAGCATCCCAACTTATAATAACTGGCTCACCAGCCTATAACACATATCATATACACGAGGCTCATTGTCCTCCATACTATGCGCACCTTAGTTATTGCGCACGGTATCTAGCGATGTGCATATTACATCATTTTATTGCGCAGTTCATGCGCGCATTATGCCACATGTTGTGCATTACCAAACGAGGTCAAAACAACTCACCAGCTTAAGTATATTTATATTACAATTACAATTGGGTTCGATCGAGGGATATTATAATTTTCCTCCCATAATTTGGAGTGGTAGAAATTTATTGGCTCAGAACTAGCGGCGGTCCAACTCCAGTTCATCAGGGGAAAAGGGGTCATGAAACAAATGGCATCCATAATATATGCTGACATGTAAAAAAGAGAAGGTTACTCTTTTGATTTTGCTGATTTATACTCAATGATTTTCTTGGCCAAATTATCAGATTGCATTTTAGCCCAATTGAAGGTATAACCCTCGACTACTTCATTCATTATGGCTACCCACTCAACCGAGAAATGTTTAGGGTTCTTCTTCCCAAATAGATGATAGAGAATCATGGCTATACACAACATATGAGCATATAAATATGTTGTGGCATACATACCATGAGCGTCGTCTCTAAAAAATTTCGGATGTCCCCACCAGGTCTTGACTATATCGTGACCATTTATACCGTATTGAGTGCATTCCCTTCTCTCAAAATCTAGTAGAAATGTGGCATTGTAAGTTTATTTAGGGGCAGGGGAAAGATTGTACATTACTTGTAGATTATCTGGTCAGAAAGAGCCGACGATGGCCTGTTGGTGGTTGATGACGCTCCTGGTTTAGATGTTGACATGTTCCAAAGCCCAATTTATCATATCTTTGTAGGGTATGATTTTAGCAACAATGTTATGCATTTCTGACTGTGCTACAAATCTAAGCTTAGATGTAAAGGACTCGTCGTCTTCCTCAACAGAGTCATCTCGACATTTAATAATCTCGTTGTCCAAGATATCGAACAACTGATTCTAAGTTTTAATTGCATCCGTAACTCGCGGAGTTGTGTCCAATAGAACAGTTGCATTTGGATATGAATCATCACCCGATGCATCAAGCTTCTTTGCAGCTTTTCGTGGCGCCATAATCCTCAAGGAAACATAATTATCCTATATGTAACAAGAGAAGTCTGTAAGCTCTACACTGAATAAAAAACTGTTAATTGCAAATGGTAAAATGATTTTGAAATTCGAAGTGCTTTATTCAAAAAATCTATCAATATTCATATAGATCTACTGATGAAGAATTTATTAAAGACTTATTTCCTGGTGATTCACAATCTTTATTTGAAATCATTAACCTTAATCAATCATAAATGTCATTAATACTTCGACAGTTCTGCGTTCGAAAGTTTTGGATGTGACAATATGGAAATCTCTCGAAGTTTGAATTCACAGAGGAGTTAATCTCTAAGTAATCACTTTTATGTTTTAATTAATCATGTTTTAAAACAATCTATTAACTTTAAGTATTTCGAAAGTTCAGAATTTGGAAGTTTTAAATATAGCGCAAGAGAAAATTTTCAAAACCCAAAACTACAAAGTGATTAATTAACACTTAATCATGACTAATTAAAGACATTAAATGCTTTATTAACTCTTTGAAACCCTTTTTTACTTTTTGTAATTACTTTACTTCGACGCTTTTATACTCCAGGGATTGTGAAATCAAAAACTCCCAAAGAGCAATCTCTCGGAGTGACGTCGCAGAGATGATGTCATTCTTGATGATGTGTCAAGAAAAGAGAGGTGCCACGTGTTACTTGAAAACGTGTGAATCATTCGACGTAAATGTCAAAAATAAGTGCCACGTGTCAACCCAAGAAAATATTTTTAAAGGAGACGTGTCCTATGATTCATTCGTAAGTCCTTTAGGAATTATCACAAATGACTATCTTCGGGACTTCATAGTTTCGGGGTTTTTGTTGTTTAAATTTGTTGGAATACCCGAAGTGCGAAGCTCTAAGGTGACCATTAACGACTTTCTTTTAAAACTCAGGCAGCTTCTAAATTTCAGAGATGATTAGGACCGTTTGATCAAATTAGAGTAACTCATCGACATTAGATATTGTAAGCACCTTATTGATAAATAACAACCAATGGATTTAATTTAAAATTAAAAGGAAACTCTATAATTTTTTGCTTTTTTGAGTAAAAAATTGTATTTCTAAGAGGCAAGATCTAAAGTTCAAAAGCTCAAAATTATACGTGTTCTAACACAACCCTCTATGAATCAGTTTGGAGGAGGATATTATCCTAGAAGACAGGGCCATGGTGTATATCAGAACCCTTCTTGGCCTGCAATTTCTCAAAACCAGTCTTTCCCCGAACCTTGGTCTCAAATGTCACAATCAACCGGCGTCACCAATCCAGTCACTGCAAGTCGTACTGGCATTATATCACCAACCTCTACTAGTCATGTTGGAGATTGGTCGACAACCTTTGCAAGTCATGTTGAAGAAAAACAACCAGTCATTGCAACCCATGCCACAACTCTAGCCACTACTAGTCACAATGCCCATACATCACCAACATATGTTACTCATGTTGGAGGTTCGTCACCAACCTCTGCTAGTCATGTTGGGCATTCATCACCAACCTCTGCAAGTCATGTTGGATATTTTGTACTAGCCTCTGCAAGTCATGCTGGGAGCATGTCACCATCCACTACAAGTCATGATGGGGGCATTCATACGATTGAGAAGCCTAGACGTATAATACATAAGCCCAAGTTCCTTTGTAGGATTTGCAAAGGAGATCACCTTATGCGTCTGTGCCCCGCTATTGTTGTGGTACAAGAAGCATGGTCATTTCCTGGGGGCCCTTCGGGTTCTAACTCATCTTTGGTTTCCCAACATTCTAGTCCTTCTTTGGTTGATACAATCTTAGACTGAAACCACTCCTATTTTTGGGGTTGATGTGTCTCTTGACCTTGTTATCTTGCATCTTGTTCAACCAACGGTCGTGTTGATGCAATATTCGACCGACACCACTCTTGTTTTGGGGGGTGATGTGTCTCTTGACCTTGTTGTCTCACATCATATTCAACCAACGGTTGAAGAAGTGGTCGTGCCGATGCAATCTTTGGCCGATCCCACTCTTCTCTTGGAGATTGACAAGTCTAAGGAAGTGACATTGTCGATGCAATCTTCGGTCAATCCCACTCTCCTTTTGGGAGGTGATGTGTCTTTCGACCATGTCCTTGGCATTTCTAGTCCTATACCTTCTAAACAAGGGAGCATTCCACTCTCTTTGAGTACGCTCCCTCCAAGTCCTAGGGTGGTTTCCTTTGATTGGAATGATCTTGTAGAGCCTCGACTTCCTTCTTCTACACCCTTCTAGATAAGGGGAATTATTCGATATATTGTAGATAAGGTAACCTATGCAAGTATTTTATCCTCCTCAACTTGGAAAGATTTGGGTTTTCCCAAGCTTGTGTCAGTTATCTGTGAGTTGTTGACTTTCAATAGAAGTCCTGCACGGGAGCCCTGGCCTCCCCCGTGATATGTTGTTTAGAACAACATTCTTGAGTCTTGTTTAATATCTTTTCCGACTCTCTCAAAAAGAGAAAAGATTGTCGAGTGAACTTGTCTCTTTCACACTCGTAAATTGGATTTGAAAGGGCGTCTAATTGGTGTAAGTTTAACCCTTTTTCAGACCAAGTAGACTAATTTTGAAAAAAAAACACTCTAGTCACTAATGGCTAGAAAAGTTCTCTTGGGTATTGTTTTATACTTTTTTGGGGGGACTAAATTTATGAAAAAGTACATTCTTTGGAGTCAAGTTGTAATTGCATCTCATTCTCTTGCTTGCAGTATTGAGCCTATTGCCAGTTCCCGCTTTCGCATTATAAGCCTATTATCTCAGCATTTTGCATCATCGGCCACGCAGAGCCTTGTTCATATCCTTTGCAGCTTGACACCCTATACCCCAAGAGGAAGCATTCCCTCGAGTGTCCATATCTTGCATGCACCTCCTTGCATTGAGCATGGGTATGTTCCACTATTGGAACTAGTTGCTTTCTCGCGACACTCGCTTCCTCCTCTGTATCATAGCATTCAATTGAGTATGAAAAAACAAAAAAAGATGGGCGGGAAATAATATCATCTCATGTTGGTAGCAGTCGTGTCACCTTTGAACAGAGCACAAACTTTTGAGTCCACTTATCATCCAAAGTTTGGGTTTAACATGACCTTAGGAAGTTGAGCTCGTTACTTAGAGTTTACTTCTTCGACTGGTTACTCTTCCAGTCCCTGTGGAGAGTTTTGATTGGTGTCTCATGCATCACAAAGTTTCATCATTGCGTCTATGTTGCTAGAGTCTTCCATATGTCTCATGCTCTTGTTTAAAGGATGTCTATCAACTTGTGTTGTCTATTTCTCAGAACTCTTGACTTTGCATGTCGGCCATACCCTCAATATGTCTCAAAGCTACATGAAGTTGTAGTCCTATCATGCACAATGTTCCTACTTTCATCATGGGTAGGTAACCTTGAGTCGAGCACTCGACATCTCCTCATCAAATTGAGGTAAAAAAATTGAAATGAATTTTGTTGTTTTTATTCATTAAACTAACCAACTGCATAAAATTTATTTTGTCATGGAAGTGTAGACCACATGATTGGAAGGAATTGTTTGTATTTGCCACTAACATTAACAACATATGCATTATTCATTAGATGTAGTTTTCAAAATGAACCCCAATTAAAAAAAATTATTTGGAAATAAGAACTAAAATTTGAAATTACTAAATGGTTACAACTTAAATCATAAATAGTGAATAAATTTAAATTTGATAGTAATTTGAAAATTTTGTTATTACAAATTATATTAAAACAAAATTTTACTTATAATTAAAAAACTTCCCATTATTTTATTTTTTTTAAGTAAAAATAAGTAGATGTAAATTTGGATAAAATAGCTATAACCCAAAAAGTTACTACTGCATTTAAATTTATTCTCCCAATTTTGCCATCCAACAATCCAAAACTTAAATGCACTGTCACGATATAAATGAGATATCCATAAATGTGCCAGTAGGTCAATATTGATGCAGACTTCAGAAATGTACCCCAGTTAACTTGAAGAAAGTCAATATTGATAACTCACAACTTTCTCAATTTGTCCTGCCTTACAAATGGCTTTGAGGAATTTCTCAATTTGTCCTGAATCGTCACGAATGTGTAAGAAGAAGAATTGTTTTAGTGCGAAAGACATCTGTGAGAATGAGCATTATCTAGATTCCACGCCATTCATGAGTTGTAACGACTGAAGTGAATTCAAATTTATACCAAATTCATAGAATACCAGCTGCCTTGCATTCGTATTCGTATAGGGTTGTCAGTTAGCATGGCGAATAATGCAATGTGCATGAAGTCAGAAATATTTAATGACCCAACAAATTTCTTCTGTACGGTTGTACATGCACAATACATGGATTTCACAAAACAGACTAATAATTCAGGACCTATCTACTCTTTTTACAGCCATGTTTTCCAACTTTACTTACCCCATTTTTATTTTTGCTCGAATCTTTCCCGTCGCTGATTGGCCTTGTGGGAGCATACGCTCATGGGGTCTCGGTGCCCATCTGGTTCATTTTCTTTGGGAAGCTCAGTAATTGTCTTGGGCTTGCTTATTTGGATCTGCCCGCTGTTTCTGGCCAGGTTGCCCATGTAAGTTATCTCCTCCCAATCCCACCACCCTCGATTTTTTTCACTGAATGAATGACCTGGGTGAAGCAATAATGCCGAGAACTAAGTCGTAGGGAAGAGGTTGGTAGGTCGTAGGCAAGAGGTTGGATGGTCGGAAACAGCAAGCAAAACCACAATTATCCGAAAATCTAAAAATCCAAAGTTTCGTTTAAATAGAACTTTTGCAAAATTCTGGATGTTGGATGTCACGGTGGCAATGTCACATCATGCCACAACAATGTGCACATGTCATACCGCAACAACAAGGTGACCATGTCGACATTCGTAGGACCGCCTACACGCTTAGGGCACAGATATCAAGGAGAATAATGGATGGTCAATACCTCACCTTGGCAAGGCATTAGATGGTGGAATCAGGGGGTGGAACTAGAACCAATTGGAAATATAGAAGTCTAGGAAATTCCTAAAAGGAGTTTTTGTAGAAAAGTTGGATGCTAGATGGTGGAATGGTGCGGTGGAACATGGACCATCTAGATATCTGGAAATCTGGGATTTCTTATAAGGGGCATTTAGTAAAATAGTGAATGTCATATTGTCGAACATGGAACCTTGACACCTAGTGGGACCTTAACCCCAAGGAGGAAGGGCAGATGTCAGGTGGGTGGACATGTCACCTCAATGTGGGAGCCACATATGCATTATTCCCCAGGTAAGGTGATGATTTGAATCCAACGTGGAATTGCCAGATAGAGGATGATACGTGGAGAAGAGGACAGGTGTCCTCCCGTGGTGAAGTCAGGACGATCTGATCTAAAAATATGACGAAGACTTGATAAACTTGATTAAATTAATTTTGCAAGTAAAATGTTATGTGTTTAATGCAACCGGATCAATTTGCAACACATAATGATGGATTACTTATGTAGAAATAAACATAGACAACATCAGAAATCATTGAACATAAGACATAAACACAGCAACTTGATAAAGGAGTTCACCCCACTCCGGGCTACATCTCCTGGTCCAGCCTCCAAATGGATCTTTTATATTAAATTGCTCAAAGT
>ML805132.1:18929-31394 GCA_009831015.1 Picea engelmannii | reverse complement strand
TGGTCATACGACCAAAGGCGCGGCATCAAAGTAGTTTTAAAACCGTGCAACGGGCGTAACAACCCGTGCAAGTTACAACCGCGCGCAATACAATGTATAACATAATATAACAAAATCCCGTGCATAGATATTATGGGTCGCGGATTCCAAACCGCGCGCCCACATAATATATATATACCACAGTTTTTCCCGCGCACAAATATATATTACATGGCATATGTTTATATATGGTTTAAACTTTAAGTTATGGGTCGGGCTAAGCCCCGACCCCCCCCCTTTCCATATAATACAACACGCAAGTTTAAATGTATATTCGTATGCTCATATAACAAGGAGCAAGTTCGGGTATGTTGGCTAGCGCGTGTATGTTAAAGCTTTACCATGGGGGGAGGTCCCGGGGTCAAACCCCGCGGACTCCCAATATCTTTTACAAAGCCAAATTAAACATAAATGAAGTGACACGTGTCAGCTTATGATTGGACAACAAACAACCAACCAATGTGTGCCACGTCACCCCTCTGCCATGTCAGCAACATGGTACGACCCTCCACGTGGCCGTACGGACTGTACGAACAGGTACAGTCAGCACTCCAATTTTGACTTGTTTGACTTGACGGTAAAATCGCGATATCTCCTCCATACGGACTCCATTTGCGAAAATAAATATACCGCCGGAATCAGGAAAACGAGACGGACGCAATGGAATAGTTTTCGTCTCAATCCGAGCACTTTGAAAATTGAGCAAATTTGATCCCCTGATCACGATCAGAAGAGGTTATCAGTCAAGCATATCTAAGTCCTGCCTCTAATCTATATTATCAGATTGAACAAACCAAAGTCGTTCGATATGTCGGGATCACATGTGTAACACCCTATTTTCCCCCAAGATTGTAATTATGCTAAGACATCATGTAAATATGTTTATGAAGCATGTAATTATGTTTTGATTTAATGAAAACACAAAATCAGTGATTGAGAGGGAATAACCTTGACAGTATTGGCCATGGTACACTAGAGGGAATTGATGAAGCAGGGATTGATTGAATGGTTGGGTGAAGAGGAGTTGAGATGTATTAGTGAGGAAAACAAGAAGCATGTTTATCAAGTCAGCGAATGTTGGTAAAGCATAAATATAGACCCACCAGAGTTGTAGAAAGCCACGTGACTAGTAAAAGAATTCATAGAGGTAGTTGAGGCAGTGAATGATTGTTGGCAATTTGTATTTGAAGAAGGAAGGGAAAATTGAATGACCGACAACTTGACACCATGGATTTTCCCCTTCATATTGGGACTTGTAGACTGCAGGTTACATCTGCAGGAAGCCACGAGAATCCTGACAGGATTGGGAAGGATGAGACAAAAAGTGGAAAAACACCACCATACGAGCAATAGAGGGAGATAGAGAGCAGATGGAAGGGAAGGAGACAAGAGGATGTGAAAACAGAGATCAGAACAAAGAACAAGAGAAAAACAAGAAGAGCACAAAGAAGCTCGAGGAGAGCTTAATCGAGCAAGAACAAGTGAGCAGCAACCTCATTGAGTTGCAAGGTAGGGAACGAAGGTGTTTGTGGGCACAAATTGAAGATAAGATGAAAGCAGAGAAATTTCCTTGAAGAAAATAAAAAGCTCGTCTGAGTTATTGATGATCACCCTGAAAAAAGAAGACTTGGATCCAAACTGGAGTGAGAAGGAATACAACTTGGTGTTTACTGGATAGAAACCAACACTGGTAAGGGGAGGTCACTAAGGGATTATTTAGCAAAGAAGAGACTCCCTTGTGCAAATAAAATCCAATTGAGAAATCACTTGATAAACCTGTAGAGTTCCTAAACTCAGTGGGAAGGGGGAAACTTCTGTTGTTTCAGAGGAGGAAGGAGACTAACCTTCCTGGATCATTTTAAATTTGGAAATCCAGCTAAGTCGTTTCCTTGGGGGTATGATGGCTTGGCACGGGGGTGGAATATTGTTGGAGGACACCCTATAGTATGGCCGAAGGTTAGGAGGAAAGGCCTCCTCTCTCAGTCAGTTGGTTTTGGCTAATTTTCCTTATCAGATAAGTGTTTATCTTGTGTTGTTTAAATGTGCATGAATCATGTATACTTGTATTGTTTAAATGAATGAGAAATATAAATGTGTGTGATGAATTGAAACTTCTGAGTAAATGGAGTTTCTTGTGGTAGATATGATTAACATGTTGAACCGTGAAAATGAATAGGTATGGACTGTTTGTCCCTGAGAACCTTGTACCCTTGAAGGAAATCTTGCAGGACATGAACCGAAACATCACTCACTTAGTGATGTATATGTCTTGGTTTCAGGGAGGTCCTTGTGCGAAATGGAGGGCTTTGCGTCTTACGGAAGACCTGAGTCTTTTGTGGAAAGTTGCAAGATATGCAAAATATTCCTTGTTCACGAGGTTGAGAGACAATGATAGTTTGAGAGTGTTTTCGAATCCTTGATGGTCAAGACCAAGTTCAAAGAACCTGAGAAATGACTAAATCCTAATTCGGTGAGTTAACCAGTCAAAAAACCATGGGATTGGTCGGAAGAGTTTGTGATTTTCAATTAGGTGGGATGAGTGAATCTCAACCCTTCATCAATAAAGACTTATCATCGAGAGTGGTCGAGTGTCAGGCCTTTTAAAAGTTCAACGACGACAAGAAAATGAGTGGTGTAACAACGACTGTAGATCTGTTGAGAGGGAATTGATGAGATATGGACCATTGGTTCTAGTCCCATCACTGTCGAGATAGGATGATGGTTAACCCTCAGTTCAATCTGGAGAGGGTCGATGAAGATAAAGGTCTTGAGAGAGAACGATGGTCATCGATCCTCTAAAGACCATGAAGAAGATATATGGACCGTCGATGTGATGTCTATCGTCATTGGGGCTCAGATAGACGAGGAGTGAGGTCAATCCAAGAGTGTTGAGGATGATTATATGGAACGAGAATCAACTAGATTCGTCGATTAGTGTGAGATGTGAGTAATCCTTTATCGTCGATCTACATAATACCTCACTTAAGCTAGGGGAGGGAGTGATTATGTCAGGATGATGTGGGTTTCCAACTCGATAGCCAACATGTCTAAATGGTGACAAGTGTCACTAAGGGATTGGTTGATAGGAAGAAAGTGGGCCCCATTAAGTGATGAGGTCCTTTGGACCTTCACTTTAAATCATAGTCGTTAGATCTACATGCCAGTAGATCTGGACCATTGATGGTAGAGGCATTGTCATCAGGAGTAGAAGGTTGACGAGTTGAGTTTTGTCTCAAGAGTATTGACGAAGACGAAGGCATGGGGAAGATCTGAACTATTGAAGGTTGGGATCTCCCAATTTCGACCAACCCCCCATCGCCACCCCGACTTACTTGAAGTCGGTACTACTGGCCATTTTTATTTATTCAAAGAATAATCCCAAGCTTGTCTTGTGTCTTTTCACTTTACGTCGACAAATCCTTCCCACTCTTTTTCTCTCTCTTGATAGTTACTATTTAGTAACGGTGTGGCTAGTCAAGGTCAGTATTGAATGATGTTACCGACTCCCTTGTCGAGGAGGAATTTATGAAGCAGTCTCGGCACAGTACACAAGAATCCGTCGTGCAAGTCGGTGTATAATTTTTCTTTTATTCTATCAAAATATGTTCAATCTTCGATGGCTTGCTCTGAAAAATTGTCTTCAATAAATCTCTCGAACTAGTCGTGCAAATTTTTTTGTCCTCTATTTGTAACCTTGAGGCTAAGTTTCTCATTGGCTATCAAATTATGCATTACCCGACTTGTTGATGTACTGAAATAATGCTTCATGGACGACTTCTAAAAATATTTCGTGGGTTTCTGAAAAGAATCTTGCTCTTTCTTTTGCGACTGGAAGATTGTTTCTTCTAGTGTAAGTTTTTTATGTAATTCTCAGTATTGCACTCCCACCATTCATGTATGTCTTCTAGGGTTATCATTTATATATACTTCTGCATGCCCAGGTTCAAAACTACCGGCAATGAAAGCAATGTTGTAGTCTAAGGGAAAGTAGGGAAAGTTACCAGTAGTCCTTACATAAGCAACATAGAAAATACACACATATAAATATAGACAAAGACATACATAAGTAGTGAGAGCCCAAATATCTATATGTATTTATGAATATAGCAATGTAGTACAATGTATACAATATCATAGCCAAAGATATCAAAGTCTTTATGTGCTTGTCTATTTATATTCCTATCTGTCTAGTTATCAGGCAGTTGTAACTACATAACTTCCTGGGTCGGTCGGTTAGAAGATGCTTCGACCGATTTACATTTCCAACTACCATAGTTGACCAACTACTTCTAGTCGATTGGCGAGTCTAGTTGACAGAGTCGAATAGCCCCCACAGCAGTCCCACTTGTTCACACTTGGAATGTTAAAGGGATGAGCGTTAACTGATGTGCAAGTAAGAGGCGTCAACATGATTGGTATCGTTGGAGTTCAAGTCCCAAGGAACGTCGGATTTGAGCCAATTTAAATGAGAGTGATCATCGTTAGAACTTTGGTTGGGGTGTTGATAACTCCATGGGAGGAAAACCCCAACGATGAAGAAGTTACAAGGAAATTCTAAGTCGTTGATCGATGGATAGGAAAGATGTAATCTTAGCCATGGATCCTTATGGGTCCCATCCCTGCACTGTGAGGTACGTCGAAGACTTGGACGTTAACCTTGGTGCTAGTTGGAATCACTGACACAATCAAAGTTGTTAGATGATCGACCCGAGGATCGTCCGATCTAGGAGGGGCCCAATAGGTGGATTGTCGTTGGATAGTTCAGGATTGATTGTTTAGTGCTCTACCAAAGTGAAGCCGATGACGATGCTAAGCATATGTGGATAGAAATCCTGAAGTGGTG
Organism: Picea engelmannii; assembly: GCA_009831015.1. Taxonomy (NCBI): domain Eukaryota; kingdom Viridiplantae; phylum Streptophyta; class Pinopsida; order Pinales; family Pinaceae; genus Picea; species Picea engelmannii. The sequence continues at coordinate 26,512 of ML805132.1, read as the reverse complement.
GGTTAGGTAGGTGCCACATCAGCACCACATCGGAGGGCATGAGTGCCAAAGTTCCATGTGTAAGCCACGTGGAAGTGAGGTGGATTTAATAAGGAGAGTTCAGGAAACTTTGGGAGGTTTTGAGCATGGTTATAGTCGTTGGAAAGATCTCACTTGAATCCATATGTGAGGTTTAACTAAAGAGTAAATATTTTTGTCATAAGAGGAATTTTGACACCCCATTAGCCTAATTGAGGTTTAGGAGGTCGAGTGTGTTATAAATTGACTGTTAGGGACCTCACCCTCACGTAGGTAGAAAAATATGTTCGAATGTAATAACGGTCAATATTAATAAGGCCTTGCATTAAAGTAGAATAAGTCGAATGTAAGAAGACATAATAGAAGCTTCTACTTCTAGAAGGATCTTCCTCTAGATGGTTCTTTTGATAGAAATATTTAGTATAAATAGGAGTCAAGGGTATGAGAACCCTAGCTTGGATATTATTGTAATAGAGATCTACTCGACTGGAGGTTGCCCCCTTGAAGAGGCCCGTGAACATTTCTTTCAGTAATCTAAGTGCTCTTTCTGGTATTATTCTGTTATCATTTCAGTATTATTGTGGTGTTACTCTGGTTATATTGTTGTTCATCTGCCATTTCTAGAATTTTATTTCTGTTCTGCATACTTTTTATATCTGGAATATTACAAGTGGTATCAGAGAACTTTCCTTGGCATAAAATTGTGGGTTAAATTTTTTTTCCAGGGTAGAGACGTATTCCAGTGTCTTTAAGCCACAGAGATCTGTCGTTACGCACATAAACCCACAATTGAGGGATTCATACATGCAAGAAATACAGGTGGTTCTTAAGCGCACATCTGTTGGCCACCCTTGTAATCCCTGTTGGTACCCCTTCAAGTGGTAGTGCATCAAACAACCCCTATGTACGGATTGGCCTAGATTTCCTTAAGCCTTCTTTAGATAAACTAATTGGTCGCCTGACTGCTATAGTGCCACCGAGAACGACACTCAGGAAGATACTCTCTAGTACCTGGGTAGTCGGGTAGTATGGCTAAGGGAACAGTCTAGCATCCTTAGTTAGTTCCCTGAGATATTGGGTCGAGTACTACTGTTGGACCCCGCATGTATATCAGAGAGCTATAGCACAGGGCAAACCCTTGTCTGTAGAACCCTTGAATACCTAACCCTTGGGGACGGAAACAAAAAATAAACCAGACAAGATCTATTGCCATGCAACTGTGTTCGGGTTGCCAAATCACTACACATTTCTTCCTCGTTAAGCATTTGGGCATTTCATCACTGCAGCATTCTTCAGACTGGAGTCTAACTCAGCAAGTGTAAAAAAAAAAAAAAATTGGAAATTTTTGCACCATTATTTGAGACCTATTCCATTGGATTGATCTCTTCTCCCTTATCACATTCATACATATCATTTTTCAGCAAAAACTTTTGACCCCACCCACCCCGTCTCGATTCCCTAGTCATCATGGCCCATACCCATAGCCAAGATTTGGAAGCTCGCCTCAATACCTTGCAATCTAATTTCACAGAGACCCAACAAGAAGTGAAACAACTCAGTGCCAATTTTGTCGCCCTCAATACAAGCATGGATTCCTCCATCACTGCCTCAATTGAGGAACTCAAACAAGACATGACTACCCAGCTTGAATCCGACATTTCAATGATCTGCACCAAGCTGCATATCCCTGCAGAAAACCCTTTATCTGACCCACCTCCACATACCGAAGCTGAAACTTACTCTCATTCCCATAATTTTCAGCACCATCACTTTCAGCGTGACCTACGCCTTCCACAAGTGGATGTGACCAAATTTGATGGCTTGGATCCCACTGGTTGGGTAACCCAAATGGAGCATTATTTCTCTTTATACCACATTACAGATGGCATGGCCAAACTCCGATATAGTGTTCTCCATCTAGATCAAGAATGTTGGTAATGGTGGCAATGGAGAAAAACTTCTCATCAAGGGTATATTACTTGGACACACTTTGTAGCAGAGCTTTATGAACGCTTTGACACTGACACCAACCATTTGGGCCATTTGACAAAGTTGAAATAATCTGGAACAGTGAATGACTTTATAGCTCCTTTTGAGCGCCTGTATTTTCGGACAGAGGGCATGTCTGATGCCTTTTCCCGATAATTTTTATCAGTGGCCTCAAGGATGAGATTTGTGCCCATGTCCTCATGGCTCGGCCTCAGAGTTGGGTGGAGGCTACTAAAAGAGCTAAATAAGCACAACAGGTTGTATCTTCTCAAAACAGGAAACCCCCCGTTATTCCTCGCACTAAACCAGTCAATCCCACTACCCCCTTTGCTCCACTAAAGATCCAAAAATTGACCAGGGCTGAAATGGTTGAACACCAACTCAAAGGCCTTTGTTATAACTGTGATGAAAAATATTTTTTGGGCCATAAGTGTAAGGAGAAAAATATTTTTATGGCCATCTCGGAGGATATTTCAGAAGAGGATGTTGAAACTCCCCTTGTGTCTGAGTCACCTAAAACCACTGACATAACCCATCCCTCAGACCCTCCTGAAGTAGAACGGTCATTTCCCTAAATGCTCTCATTGGCTTCTCTACTCCCCAAACCCTCAAGCTAATCGGTTACATCAAGCTTAGGAAGTTCATCATTCTGGTTGATAGTGGAAGCACCTATAATTTTATCCATCGTCCCATTGCCCAAGAAACTCATTGCTATATCCATGTAGTCAATAATTTCCAAATCATGATTGCCAATGGAGGCTCCATGAAATGTGGAGGGCGTTGTGAAAATGTTCATCTCCAAATTGGTGACTACCACCTGAAATATCATATGTTTTCTATCGACATGGGTAGTTGTGATATTGTGTTGGGTGCAGACTGGCTAAGGACTTTGGGACCCATTCTCATGGATTTTAAGGAATTAACCATGCAATTCGACCAGGAGGGCCAACAATACAAGTTCCAAGCCATCACCACTGGTTCACCTAAGATCATTAGTTCCCATCGCATGGAAAAGTTGCTCAAAAAATGTCATTTTGGCGTTATTTCCCAACTCCATGCCATACAAGCAACGGAGACACCCTCGATGCCACAAGACTTCCAATACATCCTCTCTAAACATCAAGTGGTCTTTTCCACTCCCCAAGGACTCCCTCCTTCTCGTGGTGTTCATGATCATTCCATTCCCCTTGTACCAAGAAGCCTTCCTCCCAATATCTGTCCCTATAGTCACCCCTTTTCCCAAAAAAATGAAATTGAGAAAATGGTTTAGGAACTCCTTAACACAGGTGTTATCCGCCCTAGTACAAGCCCCTACTCTTCTCCTGTGGTCATGGTCCTGAAGAAAGAAGATTCTTGGCAAATGTGTCCTGACTTTTGTGCCCTCAACAAACTCACCATTAAAGACAAATTTCCCATTCCTGTCATTGATGAACTCTTGGATGAATTGAGTGGTGCCCAGTTCTTTACTAAACTTGATCTTCGTTATGGCTACCACCAGATATGTATGAAATAGGCAGATATTCCTAAGACTGCCTTTAGAAATCATGAGGGCCACTACGATTTGTTGGTCATGCCCTTTGGCTTGTGTAATGCCCCCTCCACCTTCCAAACCCTCATGAATCATATCTTCCATCCTTTTTTTCGTCATTTTGTCTTAGTTTTCTTTGATGATATCCTCATCTATAGAAAAACCTAGACTTACCATATTGCTCATGTGGATCGAGTTCTCCATCTACTCTCTCAGCACCAACTTTTCCTGAAACAGTATAAATGTTCTTTTGGCGCCTCAGAAGTCGAGTACTAATTGGTCCATCTGGTTGGAAAAGATGGCATCAGGGTGGATCCTAAAAATATTGAAGCTATGCAAGACTGACCTCACCCAAAGACTCTCAAAATCTTGTGTGGATTTCTGGGCTTAACAGGTTATTATCGCAAGTTTGTCAAGAATTATGGAAAGATTGCAACACCTCTCACTGCACTCCTAAAAAAGAACTCTTTCACTTGGACTCCATCAGTTGCTCAAGCTTTTCAAACCTTAAATATGGCCATGTGCACAACTCGAGACCTGGCCCTTCCTGATTTCACAAAGACCTTTGTCCTGGAATGTGATGCTTCAAGGAAAGGAATTGGCGTTGTCCTTATGCAAGAGGGTCGGCCCTTCACCTTTACCAGCAAGCAACTGTCTGAACGAAATCTAGGCAAATAGATCTATGAAAAGGAAATGTTGGCTATCCTGCATGTCGTTGATCTATGGCGCCCTTATCTATTGGGGAAACATTTCCAAATTAAGACAGACCATCAAAGCCTCAAGTATTTTCTGGAACAACACATTTCCTCCCCAGAGCAACAAAAATGGGTGAATAAGCTCTTTGGATATGATTATGCTATCATTTACAAGAAAGGAAAAGACAATGTGGTTGTAGATTCACTTTCTTGAAAATATGAAGATGAAGGATCCATTTTTTCTCTCTCCTTAATTGTACCAGATTGGCTCCAAGTCGTTCTCTAGGAATGGCTACAAGATCCCAAAAGTTCGCATCTGATACAACAATTGCAGTCTAATTCTCCAGTTTCTCCATGGTACTCTTGGCTCCATGATGAGCTTCGATACAAAGGTCGTTTGTATTTAACTAAAAAATCAAAACTTAAATCCACAGTACTTTCTGAGCTTCATGCTACACCCACAGCTGGGCACTCCGGGTTTACCAAAACCTATGATAGGGTCAAACGTTATTTTTTTTGGGATGGTATGACACAAGACATTCATAATTTTGTAGTTGAATGTGATGTGTGTCAACACAACAAGAGAGAAACAGTCAAATCTCTTGGCACACTACAACCGCTTCCGATTCCACCTGCTATTTGGAGGGATATCTCTATGGATTTTATTACAGGCTTACCCAAATCGGGAAATAAATCAGTCATCATGGTGGTTGTTGATCATCTTTTCAAGTATGCTCATTTCTGTGCTCTTCAACACCCATTTATAGCATCCATTGTGGCTCAATTTTTCATGGATCATGTCTTCAAGCTTCATGGCATGTCACATTCTATTGTTTTTTATCGTGACCTAACTTTCACCAGCAATTTTTGGAAAGAACTATTCAAGATACAAGGCACCCAATTGCATCTAAGCACAGTGTATCATCCATAGACTGATGGTCAAACTGAAGTTCTCAACAAGTGTTTGGAAACATATTTGAGGTGTTTTTGATCTGAAAAGAAAAATCAGTGGGCTCAATGGTTACCCCTAGCTAAATGGTGGTACAACACTTCATACCATACAACTACCCGCATGACTCCTTTTGAAGCGGTATATGGACAAAAGCCACCCTCGGTTCTCTCATACTTACCAGGTGTCTTGAAGGTCTAGGCGGTTGACCAAACACTTACAGTTCGAGAGGCTATTCTTTGTACCCTCAAAGAGAATTTGGTCATGGAATAGAATCGCATGAAGCAACAAGCAAATCAAGGTCACTCTGAACGTCAATTTGCAGAAGGGAATCAGGTGTTTCTTCGACTGCAACCTTACAAGAAAAATTCCCTCAAGGCCGAGCATTGTCAAAAGTTGGCGCCCAAATTTTATGGTCCTTATATTGTTCTCAAGTGTTTGGGACAGGTGGCCTATCAGTTAGCTTTGCCTAGTCATTCTAAACTACATCCTATTTTTCATGTTTCATGCTTAAAGAAGGTGATTGGAACTAAGTGCCAAATTCAAACCAACCTTCCCGAGTTGGACGAAGAAGGATCTATTTGGCTACATCCGCAAGCAGTTTTGGACCAGCATGAGTGTTGTCTGGGTCAACGAACCATCAAGGAAGTGTTAGTACAGTGGAAAGATACAACTCCAGCAGATGCCACTTGGGAACCAGCTACCATTCTGCAGAAATTTCCACATCTCAAGCCTTGAGGACAAGGCTATTTTTAACAGGGAGAACATGTTAGGGACCTAACCCTCACACAGGTAGAACAATATGTTCAGATGTAATAAAGGTCAATATTAATAAGGCCTTGCAATAAAGTAGAATAATTCAAATGTAAGAAGACCTAATAGAAGCTTCTGCTTCTAGAAGGATCTTCCTCTAGATTGTTCTTTTGATAGACATATTTAGTATAAATAGAAGTCGAGGGTATGAGAACCCTATCTTGGATATTATTGTAATAGAGCTCTGTTCGACTGGAGGTTTCCCCCTCGAAGAGGCCCGTGAACATTGCTTTTAGTAATCTAAGTGCTCTTTCTGGTGTTATTCTGTTATCATTTCAGTATTATTGTGGTGTTATTCTGGTTATATTGTTGTTCATCTGCCATTTATAGCATTTTATTTCTGTTCTGCATGCTTTTTATATCTGGAATATTACATTGACCCTGTTAACTAACACGCAACTTAAAAACCCACCTTGATTTGGACTGTTGATCTAAGTGATAATCCACTATCTTATCCAGCGAACATGCAAGTTGTGTGCCAGAGGTGCTAAGGAAAAGGATGGGGGGCTCCCATCCTTGTAGCTTATGTTTGTGCACCCCATGGATTCCTTTCATTGGAAACACATCGGCAAAGGTATAAAATGAGTGAATGTGATGTGGCAGTCGGGTATAGGTGGGACTCGCGTTGATCAATGAAGGACTATTCAAGAATCCAAAAATCTAGGTTTCTGTTTAAATGGACTTATTAGAAAGTTTGGATCCCAGATAGACGTGAACCTCATGGTGGAACCATGATATCTGGGTAGCGGGATCCAAATTTTCATTTAACAAGACCTTAAGGAAAAGTTGAATTTTGGATAGGCGGAAATCTAGACTTGAGGATTCAATATGGGTGGGCGTCTAGAAGATTAGAGGATGTCAGACGGGTGGATATCTGAGATTTTGGAAATCTAGATATCCATCCTTGTGTTAAAGTGTGAAGTAGTCAAGCCTTAATCTAGAGTGGATGGGGGAGTCATGTCGATTGAGCCATGTAGGTTGGTACCTGTACGAACAAATCCATGTGGGTGACACATCCCAAGATGATGTCATCATGTGGTTGATGTGCAATAGCTTCTAGATGGAAAAACTATTTGCTTGGAGCTAAGTTTTAAATATATTTACATTTTTTTGAAAGCTCTTGAGGACTAGGATCGATTGTTGAGCTCAAAATCGAGATCAGAGTTATGGTTTGGAAGAGTAAGTTAGAGGTAGAAGAAAAAATATGTATGCTCCACCAGCCTAATGATGTTTAGGGGAACGAGTGTGTTACAATTATGTACACCTGCATCACTCACCTTACCCATAGATATCAAGTTCCTAGCTAGCCCTACAATGTGAAAAACCCAATCCTTCCATCCTTGAGTTGCAACTTGACTTTTTCGCATCTTGTGATTATGGTTGTCAGGTCATCTCCTAGGAAAATGTCACCTCCATTATACTTTTCATATTTAGAGAACCACTCCCTGTGGAGACTCATATGAAAAGAATCACATAAATCAATCAACCATACAACATGATCTTCGTGTGTGTTCAAAGAAGCCAAGTAGACATCCCCTCATTTTTCTAAAAGGGGGTGATTTTAAGAACCCCCCCCCCCCCCCCCCCCCCC
>ML805131.1:53618-95384 GCA_009831015.1 Picea engelmannii | reverse complement strand
GAGGGATTTGTAGTTTTTTATGAATCCCGAAAGTTGAAGGAACATGAGAAGAATTATGCCACTCACGATTTAGAGCTGGCAACAATCGTCCACGCCTTGAGGAAATGGAGACATTACCTCATGGGCAAGAGATTCAAGTTGAGAACATATCATAACGGTCTGAAGTATTTATTTGATCCGACCTTAAATGCCAGGAAAATCAGATGGCTGGAGTTTCTGTGCGAATATGACTTTGATATCAAGCATATCAAAGGGAAAGAAAATAAGGTGGCTGATTCACTTAGCAGAAAAGTGCACGAATTACATGCTACAACCATTAGCATGTACCAGACTGAGATGAAAGACAAAATTTTGGAAGCTGCAAATGTTGATTTGCAGTACAAAAATCTTGTAGCAAAGCTACAATAGCGTGAGAGACCACAGACCAAGGAAAGTTACACCTTGGGAACTAATGGTTTACTTCTGTATAAAAACAGAGTGTATGTACCCAATGTCCGAGAATTGAAGCTGGAAATTCTAAAGGAGATGCATAACGTGGCTTATGTTGGACATCCTGGATATCAGAAGACTATGGCAGCAGTCAAAAGCCATTATTTTTGGCCGGGTTTGAAGAAATAAATCGCTTAATACATCGCCAGATGTATGGAGTGCCAAAAGGTTAAGGCTGAGCACAGGCACCCAGCAGGGTTGCTGCAGCCTTTACCTATTCCTGAATGGAAATGGAACGTGGTAACGTGGAAGGCTTGCAGAGACAGTGTAAGTTGCCAAGTTTTTATAAGCTGGAGGCTTATGTGCTGTTAGGCCAGGGAGCCTGAGTATTGAAGGCTAGGAGCCTGCTGTTGTATATTTAATCATGCAGAACACTTAATAAAATATAAACACCACCAGGTGCAGACCGACCGCGATGAATGAGTGAAGGGGGACTGAGCATCCACAGAGTGGGCAAGGAATTAGGGGCTGGAAGGTGGGAAAGGGGCTAAGTGTTGAGCCTAGGGGCTAAGCCTAGGGTGGGGGATTAAGCCTGGGAATAATATTTTAATATTATTCCAAAAGATATGTGCATCATATGTTTTTATCCTAATTACTTTTGGAAGGACGCGTGATTTCCCAAGTGGTGGGAGGAACGCATGCTGGTGGAACACATGCAGTTCCATGGGTGACAAGTGTCAACCCTGGTGCATGCGAATAAAACGACCAGGGTGAGCCGTGAGAAGGTTCCATTCCCATTCCACCGGATTGTCTGAATGCGTATGAAGCTCTGAGCAGTATGACTAACCAAACTCCTGTAGAGAACCTTCGGGTGACCCTGTGACTCGAATGTCTGTGTTTGATTTTGAGAAATCTCATGCGTGTAACCCCAGCCTACGAGAAGCCTGTGTTGAATTCGGGGAAGAGTCTTTGCTTTTTTGGGAAAGTTGAGCGAGCCTATGCGAGCATTCCCTGTTCCAAAGCCGTGACTGTGAAGCCATCCTGTGAATGCCGAACCAATTTTTTGAAAGCCTATGTCTATTTTCCTGTGGAATTGTTGAGACTACACAGTACTAGACTGCGTGAGGCTTGTTGGCCTGTGAGCAACTCCCTCCAGGTGAGAGAGTGTGCAGGGGAAGGAGAGAACTCCTGGAAGGAACCCTATAGCTTCCATAGAGCTCGGAGACTTATGGTCTGGTCTGTTCCTGTAACCCAAGGTAAGGGAGATTGGTAGCCGAAGGACTATCCAGGTGACAGAGAAGGTGCATTCTCCTGGGGTGGAACAAGCATGTGGGGAATGAGGGTCTGTGGGCAGTGAGCGTGGGAGATTCCTGGGAGAGCATTTCGTCCTTGTGGTTGTGTGTGACTGTTTTCCCTGTAACCTCAGCCTGAGCCTAGATTCCTTGCCTTGTGGTGGAGCTTAGTCCCAGCTCGGGGGTGACCCATTGCTGAGTTGATGAGCAATGCAGTCTAAGGCTTGGAGGTTCGTGGAAGGCCTGCATTTGGTTGGTGGATTCCACCATTGTTACAAGATAAGTGTCTAACTATGTTTTATCACATTTTATCATGTCTCTACTGTATATGTTATCATGTTTTCCGCTGTGTATATGAATTAATATGGAATGCTATGGATTGTTTAATTATAGCAGTAATGATATGTTTTACTCTGAGTTAAATGTGTTTATTTGTTTAAATTCATGGGATATATGATATCTGTATGAGCTTTGTACAAATGGTGTGTACAAATGGGTATCAGAGCGTGAGTAAGCCCAGAGTTCCGAAATGGGTGTGCTACAAATTGGTATCAGAGCGCGAGTAAGCCCAGAGTTCTGAAATGGGTGTGCTACAGGAATCCACAAGATAAGGGTTCTTCTCACAATCCACTCAACTCTAAATCCACAATCCACTGGTATTCTCCTACAACTAACCTGAATTTCCTCCAACTCCCTTCCTTTTGACTTGCCCAACCCAACGAATGCACCCCTTCACTGCTCCCAATCACTTGGGCATCCCATTCATTTATTAGGGTCTCTTTGGCACAGGTAACCAGGAATCTCTCAGCTGGGAACTCAAGGGAACTTACTTCCAAGAAAACTACTAGCAAAAACAACAAAAACACTTTTTGCCACAGTGCAACTTTCCCAAGAGTTCACTCTTCAGGCCTGACAAACTGGATCTTCAATTTCCAGCTCCATTACACTCCAAACATTCTCCAAAATTCGCCCAACCTTCTTAGTTTAGCTCCAATGTTCTCTTTCTTGCTCTCCCTTGCTATTCATGCCCAAAATTCCATGTGAAAAACTGTCTATTCTCCCCAATACGAATTTCCTCTTTTTTTCCAAGATGGTTGATTTCTCATTCTACCCAATGTGGATTGTATTGTAGCCCCACGCTTCCAATAACTATGGATGTCACTTCTACACCCACCCATAGGTAATTAAAGATTGGGCTCTCATACAATAAAAAAAAATATAAGTTATCCCCAATTGTAATAAAATTCTGAAATATGGATTGAATTAATACCCATAATTAATTTCCTCGGGTTCCTCTTGGATGCTCCTAGAATTTTTTAGACATTCCCCCTCTTGTGGATAAATCATCCCCCATCTCTGTCCATATTCCCAACTAATGGTGTAACATTATATTTATTAAAAACATAAATACAATTCACATATTACATCACTTGGCCATAGCCATATTCATATCTACATCATGCATAATTAAAAATGTGCACCATCCTCGGTGCACACTATGACGATATACATATACAATATACATCACAATACTTTAAGAAATAAAATTCTGCAATTTAACAACTCTAGCAGTAGTTCCAATAAAAATCTTGTATTCCTCTCAACCTTCTTACCCAAGGAATGCATCATTCATTTATCAGGGCTAACCCAATGAATGTGCCATTCTTTTATCGCCCTCCCTATAACAGGTTGTCTAGGACTTTGATATGTGATCATGGAACTCTAGCTGCCCAAAATGGAGTCTTGGATTATGTTTTCTTCAAAATCATAAAAAATTTGTGGGTATTCCTCCCACATAGCTTCTTCATGCTCCCATGTTGCATCTTCAAGACCATAATAGGTCCATTGAACCTTTACCAACCCTATGTCCTTGTTCCTAAGCACTTTGAATTTCCGGTCCAGGAAGCGTACTGGTTCCACTTGGAAATCCCCTTCATTTTCGAACGGGTCACTGTCCAATCAATTATGTGGTTAGGGTCAGGCACATATTTCTTTAATAATGACACATGAAAAATATTATGCACCCTCATGGATGCATGTAATGCTAGTATGTATGCAACTGATCCTATATTTTCTAATATTTTGAATGGCCCACAATATCTTGCTGCCAATTTTGGGCAACAACCCAATATTATCAAGCTTCTCTTTGATTTCACTTTGAGAAAAACATGTTCACCCACTTTAAAATCTCTAAAAAGTCTATTATTTTCTGCATAAATTTTCTTCCTGTCCTGGGAAACCTTTAAATTTTTCCTGATCTTTACCATATTCTCTTCCATTTTCTTTAATAATTCTGGCCCAACGATTGCTTTGTCTGCTGGGTTATCCCAACTCACTGGTGCTATAGTGGGAAAACCCCCCTACGGACTACACTAGGGTTTTAAAGTGCAGGCAAAGCTAACCATCTAAAGTCTCCTACTTTTAACAACTATCCTGACAACACCCCACATTCATATATAAAGTACAAAGTATAGGGATCCGGTAGTCTTACCTTGAACTTCGCATCCAGTGTCGATCCCAATGCGTTCGGTCGCTTCTCGACTACAAATATCCTCCCAAGGCTAACCTACATTCACCAAAGACAAATAAGAAACTGCGAACACGCATTCTATATATGGATTAATGGGTTAGATGTCATAACAAAATGTAAATCATACATAGAGATAAAACACATCATATGGCAGGATGACAAAAGTATTTCTTTATATTAATCTCATAATGTCACTTACAAAACGAGATCGATGACTGCTCCTCGAACCTGGTCCTGGGCTCCTCTTCACCAAGCTCCAAATTCTTCCACGTATCCTTCTTCTCTCACACTTCTCTCTAGAGAATAGGCATAGGCTTATGGATGGGGAAAAAGGGCAAGAATGGGGAATTCTGGCTCAAACTCACAATGTGGCTGCAAATTCTTGGGGCAAGGGGGGATTAGGAAATGGGCAGATTTTCACTGCTTTCATGCTTCTCTTTAGAATGTCACCCCAACACCTTCTTTTATATGCCAAAAAGATAGTTATTTGGTTGGGTAACGGGCTATGGGCGGTCAATTGGTTAGGACACCACCCAAAATCCCATATTCCCTTGCAACTTTTCCGGGTATACGCGGGCTATAATGGTGCATCTAGCGTACATACACGGGCAATAGTGATGTAGCTAGCGTACACACGCGGGTAGTAGTGGTGTAGGGCATGTACATCTTCAAAAATTTAGTTTTTAAGAAGAGCTATTTAGTATTGGCTTGGCAAAAATAGTAAGTAAGATGGCCTGCTGCTAGGTATGCATGTCTGGTGCAAATTAGGGTTATAACATGGATGGATATTTCTCATTCGTTAATATCATTAATTATTCAAAGTTAAAAGAAGAGGAGGTAGACTTGTCGACTAGAACTCATGATTATGGTAATCCAGAATTGACAATGAAAGGAAAATAAAATTTTGATCCTCAAGGGCCTCTCCACATAGAAAACCTAAGAAGGAAACGATGTTGTGCATATAAAAGGGCGTGTACAAATGGGCTTCACATAACCCTAATTCTCAAGCTGCACCCAACTATTACATTGTCGAGGATTTATCTCAAACGTCGTGTGTGATGTCTACTTTAGAGGTGCTTCAAATTTTCGCCACGCAACGCACCACATTGTTATCCGTGATCAGAGCGACAGATTCTTCCAGCCTGCTCACTATGAATTTTGACGCTACTGATGTGAAGCGTCACCTTCCTTATCATGTAGCCTTCCATATTGATGTTGTATACACAAAACATGTCATCAGGAGGACTGTCGTAGACAAGGGCGCTTTGACGTGTGTAATTTCCCTGTTCTGCTGGAAATCCATTCTCTCTCCAGAACTTACACATTCTCCCACTTTTCTAACCCCATTGAATGGACGATCGTTTAGGCCGCACATGCTTATTTCCTCTTTTCCAGTCCAATTAGAAGGAAAGTTTGTTTTCATGGAAATAAAAGTAGTCGATGCGTCGCTCGACTATAATATGTTATTGGGAAGGATTTGGACTTACGCGATGACAGTTGTCATCTCATTAGTATTTCAAATTTTATGATTTCCCCACGAGGGAAGGATTGTGACTATCGATCAGATGGATTTTAACAGCTCTAGCTCCATGAAAAATCCAGGATCCATGGTTCCTTGGATTGAAAACTATTAGTCGGAAACTGAGAGTATCAGTGTTGGAATGTGCCCTTCACTCATGGGAACTTTTAATTTCCCAGCACTGATAGCTTATATTCGTTCCACCTAGGTCGCCTTCCAAAATTTGAGTCCCCCAACTTCGATGAAGAGAGTCACTTCATTTAGAACTTCATTTCTACAATATCTGTGGGTGTTACCTTCATTGTGCGAATCAGGTGATGGTCACACACATGTTGGGATGGCCATGCCATTATCTACAATTGAGGTTGCTTATCAAGTTATTTAGGGCACTATTACAAACCCTGATCAAACTCTTTCCCGGAAAGAGGAGGATGATCAGTACCCAGAGCCCGTCTGGGATCAAAATTCTTCAACTTCTCAAGACTGCCTTAATATTGTCATGCCTTCAGACGAAGCTATTATCGAGACAATGACTAGGTCGGAAAGGGCCTGGGAGGATATGCATCACTGATCACATTTTCTCCCCGAGATCAGTCATGTGGATAAAGGAGAATTTATGTCATTCGTGAGTGGAAATGATAGTCAGATGATGAACCCTTTAGAAAAGCACAAGGTCTATGCTGAAGGAAATATGGGGAATATACTAGAAATCATCTTAATCAACATTTATAGAACTCATGATGTTGTTGAAAATGTCTTTATCGAAGCAGATTGTTCTCAAGATGAAATTTGTCAATATATAACACTTTTCAAAGAATTTTGTGATGTTTTCTCCTGGTCGTACGAGGAAATGTCTGGCATAGATCCTAGGATTTTCAAACGTGATATTTGAACATACGAAAACCTCAAGCATGTTCGACAGAAGTTGTGACCGGTTAAACCAAGGAAAGCGACAACAATCAATGCTAATGTGGAGAATTTGCTCAAAGCCAACTTTATATACCCAATACCTTTGATGGAATGGGTGTCTAACCCTGTTCTGGTAGACAAGAAATAGGGTACGATTCATGTATGCATGGAGTTTTGTGTTTTGAATAAATATTGTCATAAAGACAACTTCCCCACCCTGTTCATCGATCAGATCCTTGACGAGTGCGCAGGAAGTGAGATTTTCTCTTTTATGGACATTTTTTTTTTGTTATAACCAGATACAAATTCTCCCCGAGGACCAACACCATATGAATTTTATTTGTCCTTGGGGAACCTTTGCGTACAAGAAGATTCCCTTTGGCCTTAAAAATGATGGAGCCACTTTTTAGCAAGCTATGATGTTTGCTTTTCATGATTTTAAGCACATTGTGGAGGCTTATTTGGATGATCTCACCACCCATTCACGTAAGAGGGAACAACACCTTTTACACCTCTACCTTGTCTTCGAAATATGTCTCCACTATCGAATTCACCTTGTCTTCGAAATATGTCTCCACAATCGAATTCGCCTTCGAAATATGTCTCCACTACTGAACTATGCCAATATCACAAAAGGTTTTATGATCCTTTTAAAGAAGGGGGTTCCTTTTCATTGGGATGAGTCAGTATTGCATTATTTCTATGCATTGAAGAAGGCTCTAGTGTCCACTCCCTTGATTACCCCCCAACATTATAATAGATATTTCCTACTATATGTAGCAACAGTTGAATCTTCGATTGGCATGGTCTTAGTCCAGGAAGATGATGAGCTCCATGAGAATGTCATCTATTACTTGAGTCATGCTTTGTTAGGCCTTGAACTAAAGTACTATCACATCAAGAAATTGTCCTTAGCATCATTTCATGTTGTTCAACGTCTCTGAAACTGTATTCTATCATGCAAGACAACCTTCATCGCCATCATAAATCATTTTTTAGTATGTTTTGACTCAGAGAATCATTGGAGGGAAACACAATAAGTGGATTTTTGTTCTTGAAGAGTTCGATTTCGATTTTGCCTCTGCCAAGTCCAAGAATTCGTTGGTATTTTCCAAACTTCTGTCGGAGTTCCCAATGGAGAATGGGAAAATGAAGTTATTGACTCATTTCTAGACAAGCATATATTCCTCATGTCTTCGTCTGATCCTTGGTATGGGGATATCATAATATATCTCCAAAATATGAAGTTCCCTCCACATTTCTTATGAGATGAGCGACAACGGGTCTGCCACCTAGCTAAGAATTACCTTATTATCACCAACACTTTGTATCGATGAGGGATGGACTCAATTCTAAGTCGTTGTTTAACCCATGAGGAAGTGGAGTTAGTTTTGAATGACTGCCATAGCGAAGCATGTGGTGGTCACTTATCAGGGTTGGCAATAACCCATAAGATTTTTTGTGCCGATTATTTTTTGCCTATGATCTTTAAATATTGTGTCAAAGTGGTCAAGAAGTGTCATCTTTGTCAAATCTTTACTAAAAAGATGCGCGTGTACCCTTCTCCCATGTTTCCAATTATTATTGTCATCCCCTTCACAAAGTGGGGGGTATATTTCATGACATGCCACCCAGTTTCGTCTAGGGGTCATAAATATATCATAGTGTCAATTCACTACTTTAGAAAGTGGGCATAAGCCATGTCAACATTTGCTAACGATGGGGAAATTGTAACACTTTTTTTTTCAATCAATTTATAGCTAGGTTATGGGTTTTGAAAGAGATTTTCACTGACCATGGTAGTCACTTCCAAAACCGCATGATGTTTGAATTAGCATTAAAACTAGGTTTCATCCATGAGAATTCATCTCCTTACTATCCTCAGGCTAATGGTTCGGTCGAAGTCGTTAAAATATCCTTGAAAGCCATTTTAAGGAGAATTGTTGACTCAACCAAATCAAATTGGAATTTAATGTTATATCCGGCATTATGGGCCTACTAGACCTCTGTCAAAATTGCAACAAGATTCTCTCCTTTTCAACTTGTTCATGGAGTAGAAGCAGTTTTGTCGATTGAATGAGAAATATCTTCACAAAAAATTTTTGTTGAGATCCTCCCTGACATGAATCAGCTTGAAGAGTGCCCCATTTACTTGGAACATCTTGATGACCAACATCAAGATTCTGCCTTAGTAAATGAAGTGCATAAGAAATGTGTCAATTACCAATATGACAAGTGTGTTCATCCTAGGGTGTTCTCTGAAGGTGACCTTGTTCTGGTTTGTGACTAGGATAAGAATGCCTTAGGAGCGGGAAAATTCAACCCCCTATGGCACAATCCATATATCGTAAAATGAGTATTGGAGAAAGGGACTTATGAAGTAGCTGATTATGAGGGTAATGTGTTTCCAGAGCCTAGAAATGGGCTCTACCTCAAAAAATACTATGCTTGAGCCTCACGGATCGAGTACTAGTTCTCTTGTAATTATTGTTTAATTTTGTATATAGTTTATGTAGGTGTCTTTTGCTTTGTCTATGTGGTTAATGGTTGTGCTTCTGCTATGTGGAAAATTCTAGGGGAGTCGTCATTTTATGTCGGATTCACAGATGGTGCCATTTTCCATACACGAAACCTCGCTTTCGCTGCTTAGGTGATTTATTCTCCCACTAACCAACTAATATCCACTGTAGGTGTTTGTCTTAGGTCAAATACAAATAATATAGCCGAGTATAGTTTCATTATTGAACTTTTACGAGACTCTTTGTCATATCGCATTCGGTCCCTCCAAGTCTATTTAGACTCTTAGTTGGTTGTGTCGCAGTTGAATGAATTATATCGTATTCGCTATCCAGTTTTATTACGTCGCTTCCTTAGAGTACGTCTCCTGGAACAGTCTTTTGATTTTATTACATACATACATGTTCCTGGGAAGTTTAATCTAACAATTGATGCATATGCTAATTATGTTCTATATTGGCATTTGTTTCATCATTAAATACAAGCACACAACCTTGACACATGTAAATATTCATTATTTGCAAGTATATTAAAATAATGCACAATATATGTGTGTGTGTGTGTGTGTGTGTTTGTAAAGAGATCCATAATACAAAAGTTGAGCTACTAGCCTCAGATGTTTATAAGTATAAAATGGTTGCCTTAGCACATAAAACATCTAATCTTGAGGTCAATGAGCCCTATCATAATAGACTACGATGTTTCCTAAATGCTGAAAAATGCGGACCCATGTCTGGGGTACACCAACAACATGTTGTTGCATCCCCACTGACATATCATCTATGATGGCCAGAGGGACTGAGCATGTGAGTTCCTCCATGTTCCTCTCCACGCTCCACAGTGTCTTCAGTGCATCATCACCAGACTCTTCTTCACCTCATCCTCAATGCCTATGTCGTGGAAAGTCAATTGGTCTCATCGGTTCTCTATCTGCACATTTAAGGGACACATTTTAGTAATATGGATCTTACCAAAAAACATGTTATTTTTTTCCTTTTACTAAGTTAAATCTAATAAAAAAATTAAAAATTAAATAATACAAAAGATAAATATTACCTATATCTCCAAGTGTTGCACCAAGAGGAACAATCATATCTAGATCTCAAGAAAAATCCATCCCACTATATGGATAATCATCGATGGTCGGTATCTGATGAGCCCACTAATCGAAGAAGTCATCATTAAAGGGATTGAACATTGTTCCCCCTCTTAGGTGTGCCATTAATTCAGTCCATTGTATCAAGGTTGGCCATGGTTGTTAGTGTTCTTTGAAAAATATCTCAGGATGATACATGGTACTCTCTCAAAGAAGAAAACACAAATAACACTTCCAAACCCGAAGGTCTTGCTCTTTTGCAATTTACAATATGTTAGTTGGGTCTTCATGCAGGTGAGCATCATTGTGCTCTAATCAAACACTGCAGTCCTTAAGCACTCAATACCATATTTCATTTGAGACTGTGAAGCTAGATGCATCGATGTTGATCCTATTATCTGTGTTTTCAC
The DNA here is from genome assembly GCA_009831015.1 of Picea engelmannii. Classification (NCBI taxonomy): domain Eukaryota; kingdom Viridiplantae; phylum Streptophyta; class Pinopsida; order Pinales; family Pinaceae; genus Picea; species Picea engelmannii. Next base: position 84,682 of record ML805131.1, on the reverse strand, counting down.
GTAGAGGATCACTTTGAGACTCGAGTTCACAATGTTCTTGATAGGTATTTGAGTCCTTGATTTCTCAGTCCCCATTCACAATATTCGGTGATATATTGATCAAAAATCATGCCACCTCCTCCACAAGTTTTGATGTTAACTATGTCTCCTCTCCGAGATAGGCCAGTGATAAATTAAATGTGGTCCACAGTGATGGCTAATGACTGACCATCAACCATGAACGCCTCTGCATCTGGGTGCCAATAGTTTATAAGGAGATTGAGAAACCTCCTTTCTACCCACATACCACTTGTAAAGACAAATTTGTGCATTCCTCATTGGCAAAGAGAATTTGTGGCATCCGCATTGTCAACCACAACATTGCCAACTTCCTCATGCTCAAGCTCTCTCCATTGGACAAACGTCATACAAAACACAAGGGAAAAAAGGGATTAATCTTTATTTTTTCATTCCATTCCTAGTCATATGTGGGTCATTATTGTGACAATTGCAGACATCCATGAGTCTCTTTTTATCGACTCGTAGATATCCTTGATTCACCCAAGAACGAACCACAAATACACAAAATTTGTGAGAAAAAGGGGGGGTGAGCCCCTTGATTTTTCATGAAAACTTAAAATATGAATGGATGAAATTGATAGGAAGGTAAAAAGAGCTTACTTGGTCCAGATGACACATGTTTTCATCACTCCAAGATCTCGTAATATCCGATCCAAGGTAAGATGGTTTTGGTCAATTTTGGGTAAAATGAAGAAATGGTATGGTAAATGGTAAATTGTTACTATTTATGAACTTTTGAAAACCCACTTTCCATAGTTTTGTCATTTTTCCTCAATTGAACTAATGTCAATGCAATAATGTAGTGTTATGGTTTCCTTTTTAGGTGGCACAACTATACTTTGGGTATATTTTGGTCCTTTTCGGTTGACCAAGTATTTTTCAAGACTTTGGGCAGGTAATTTTTTTGCACAAATGGAATTTTGGAATAGGGATTATACACCTTGCACTTTTTGCGTTAACAATTGTGATCTCCACTTTGCTTTAGGGTCGATCCCATTAACTTGTGAAATAAACCCATATCTATGCTTAAAATCTTGTCTTGTTAATTGTAGATCCTACCTTCCATGGGTGTCCTAGATTAGAATCCCTTGGTATTATGAAACTCATGCTGCAAGTTTTCTATTAGGATCGGAAGTCTTGTTTAGTCCCGTCATGACTTTGTGTTGAAGCCTCATATATTATTCTCAATATTTTTCTATCCATTACCAACAAGACTCCCTCTCATATACGCCAATTATGTTGGCATTATTCAGATTATTCAACATGTATTGTGTTCTTTACTAGCATATAAATTAGGTCTATTTCCTCATGCACAATTCATATATATGTATTGACCACATATCTACCATAGGGTCAACCCCATTCATTAGCGGCACTACACCTCTCAATTTTCTTAAAGGTGTCGCTTACGAACTGTAGAGCCTACCTCTCCATAGGTGTCCTAGTTAGTACCTCACTGGCATTTTTGACACCTATGCTGCAGTCTTCCTATAAGCTTGGAAGCCCTCTTTATTCTTGCCATGTCTTTGTGCTGAAGCCTCATAACTTCCTCTCAATCTATTTTTGTCTAATTCACCAACGGGGCTTCCAAACTTTTGTTGAGTTGTAATTGCATTGCATATTAACCACTCACACTTTTCAGGCCTAATGTCAACTTCAACTTACTATTGTTGAACCATTTTCCTATACATTCCTTCCAGTTGCTAGCCTTGAAATTTATGCATTTTTAACTCGACACCTTAACCCTGGAGGAAACATCCCTTGAGTGTCCTTATCCTACACATGCTTTCGTGCATTGAGCATATGTATGTTCCTTGTGCTTTGGAACTAGTTTGATTTCCCGCAACACTCATTTCCTGCACTGTACTATAGCATTCTTTTATTACTTTTCAAGATTTAATAATATGAAAAAGACAAAAATAAATTAAAAAACAAAAAAAACAAAAAGAAGGGGGGAAAGCATCTATCTCTTCTGTTGGCAGTAGTTTTGTCTCCCTTGAACAAAGCACAATCTTTGAGTCAGTGTCTCAATATTTTGGGTTTTATCATGGCTTTAGGAGAAATTTTCTCATTTTTCAGCATAATCTCCTCTGGTTGGTTATTCTTCCAACCATATGGAGTGTTTGTTGATGCCTCGTGTATCATGAATGTATCCCAGTTTATAATTCATGTTGCCTAAGTCACATAATGTGTCGTGCTTTTGTTCAAGGGAATTTTAAACCTGAGTCGACCATTCTGCAAAAAGTCTCTGACCTTTCAAGTCGACCTTCCCATGTTAGTCAAGTACATCTCATCATCAGAAGTATCTTTGTATCTCACTCGTGCCGGTATAGAAGGTCCTCATTGACTTCTTGCTAGTGGGTTTTCTCTTATCGAATCCAACACATTGCTTTGAGAGTATGACCTATAGTTTCACCCTGGGCCTATTTCCATCATTAATATGTGACATTTCTCTCAGCAGATGACAAACCATCATTGGTCATTGATTGAGAATTTTCCCTTGTCTTTGACGTCAACAATAATCATCACACATAGGGATTCGTGTGATATCTTGGTTTCCATTTGACCCCATTGGAGGATTCCTCGTCTTTGTCAATAGTCTCCATTATTGGATACTATTCAGAGAGTCTCTATCACGCGCTATACCATCTGATGCATGCCAGAGTCATAACTCAGTTTGGTCCTTACAATCTATTCATCTGATTCCTTCCAAATATTTGGCCTTCTACTACCCCTCGTGCCAGATGATGGAGGATGCCTTAATTCCTTCCTTCCAACGGATCTCTTCCTATCGACTTTATCACATATTTATCTGGGACATAGATATAGAGTTATTTGTGGTACCTTGGGGATTACAGTCATTAGTGGCAAGCTCCATCGCTATTGACAGTGGGAATACATCAATGTCCCTTGCTCGATAGATTCTACCAGATGTTCGACACCATCTCATTTATTCACACTTGTTATATGGTACCATGGTATCTTGACACCCATTATCATCATCGATGGGCCATCTTGCATTTTTTAATGGTAGACATCAATGATTGGTAATCAAACATTGTCTCACTATGTTCGACCCAACCACATATATTCACATGGTGTAGAATCGTACCTCGACAGATTGTTTTGAATAATTTGGGTGAAGTACGAGAATCACATATTTTTTGCTCCTACCCAACATATTGTACCACCCATCAGACATTGGTACTTGCAGAGGATCATCTTGTACACTCCATTGGTTCCAGATATCCTCGGATTTTGATTTTGAGACATAGCTCCAATGTGTATCCATTCGTGGCTATGATCTACTTTTCGCATGGATCCATTGTGTATTCTTTGTGGCCATGATTTCTACTTTATATATATCACATGGATCCATTGTGTATTTTTCTTGGCCATGGACATCAATCATACTTTCATATATTCCATGGATCTGTAGTGTACTTGATTTGGAGGCCATGCTTGCATCACTCCTAAGCATGGGTATTCCAGACTTAGGAAGATAATACTCTTACTTGATTTTTGTTGATGGTTTTTGTTCTTATATAAGTTGTTTAGGAAATTCCATTGGATCTACCTCATTGCATCCTCTCCTCTCAGAGTTATAATGTATTTCATCCATTAGTTTCCCTTCTGAACTCACACATTAGGTGGCATTTGTTATACCACAATTTTCCACATCAATTGCATTTTTGAGATGGCTTAGTCATTTTCCCTAGCTTGCAAACTTAAATCCCATCCTTCTGCATCAAAATAATCTAAAAAACAATTTCTTTTTTGCCATTTGCGGGTCACCAGTGTGCAAACCACGGATGCCATAAAAAAATATGAAAAAACAAAATATTCCACATTTTCGGGCATATTTTTAAGTTGGGATAGTTCCCAAACTTCCCTTGTCCTGTACACAATAGAATAGAACCATCTAAACCCCTTTATGATGGTATAAAGACACCTTTTATCGAATGGATGAGAGGGAAAACCTAGGTGCAATATTATGGTGATGAATTTGCAAGCTTCCCTATTTTCCTCAATCCTCTAAGTAGCATCCCTTTGTATTGTAACTTGCTTTCCAATACTCCTTCTTCCTTATATGAACATAGGGTGTGTTCTGATCCCTTTTGGGTCATCCAAAGAAGGGCCATCTTGCTGAGTTGATGCTTGAAGGACCTGTAGAGGAACCTGGGCGGCTGGATTTGAGGCAGTGCCGACAGTTCGAGTCAAGTTGTAACTACCCCCTTTTACTGTTTTCAATAAAAGAGTTCTCTTTCCCTCCATACATGTGTAAATTGATTTCAATTTGTTGATATATGTTAGTTTTCTTCATGTACTTGAATATTTTCACATTATATGTACGATTCAAATTCATAACTACATTGTTGCAACACAGACTTGGTCTTCTTTTGTAGGTTGATACTGGTGGATATTGGGAGGAACATCAAAAGTGGAGAGTGAAGATCAACATTAGATGTAGGATACAAGGTGTGAGGCCTCTCTCTCTCTCTCTCTCTCTCTCTCTCTCTCTCTCTCTCTCTCTCTCTCTCTTCAAAGTAGTTATTTTCTCACAACATTGTTGTGTGTGAGGGTAAGTTATGTCTTTTATATATGGTCTCACTCTATTGTGACATGACCCAAGGTCACAGGGGGGAAATCTCATAATAGATATGGAACAACAAGTCTATGGTTGGGTGGGATGTCCATCCCAAGCAGCTGGTTGCACAACAATTTTTAAAATATAAGTGTTTTATCTTTTTTTCTGTGTTTCATTATGAGTTTAATTGTTGTGTATTAACTCTGTGTTTGAGAATGATTTATATGTTGTTGTAATTGCATTTGTTAGTTGCATTTTATGTGTATTTTATAATGGTGTATATGCATCTAGTTCATGGTATCAACAAATGGTTAAAACTATATGTTTTCATGTAGTTGGTAAGCTACATGATTAGTTAGTAGAAAATTTCAATTTTATAAGTATTTTTGCATGTAATGGACCTCAATTGGGATGGGGAACATTACATTATCCATGTCCAATTTTATGATCATTCCCTTCTCACCCCTTGACTTGTTAGAGTGGATAGATTCTTGCACCAAAATAATATTATCGATGATTTGTATCTTTTCCAAAAAAAACCCTTGACTGGGGGAAATAAGCTTGGAGAGGAAGGGTTTTATCCTATTGGCTATAATTTTTCAAATGATTTTATAAGAGACATTGCAAAGGAGATAGGATGGAATATTGAAAAGGAAGAAGGTTTAATGTATTTAGGGACTAAGGAAAGAAAGGAAGAGTTAGTATTACCTCCAATATGCGAGAATAATTGGACATAGCTCACCATTCTGATATGATCGAAATTAATAGTGTTCCAGTAAGTTTTATAGAAGTGAGTTGAGAAGCCATCTGGACCAAGGGATTTCTCCGACTCCATATGGTGAATGGATTCATATATTTCAACTTCCATGATAGGTTTGGATATTTTTTCATTGTCTTCCAAGCTGAGGACTGAGGGTATATGATCGAGGAGCTAGTATTTTCCCCCTAGGTCATTAGCTTCTGGTTTTGAATAAAGGTCTTGGAAGTCCTAGAAAGCCACCTCTTTAATCTGAGAAAATTTTGATAAAACAGTTCCATCTACTTTTGTAGTTTCTTTGACATTGCTTTTCCAAGTTATATCTTCCACTTGCCTATGGAAGAATTTGATATTTATATCACCAACTTTTAGCCATAAACTGCATGAATTTAGTCACCAATTATCTTCCTCCATCCTCAGGGCATGCTGGTACTGGTGAAATCTTTGTTGTTCTTCAAGAAATAGGTTTGTTGTAACATGTTCTTGTTCTATTATTTTTTGAATCTCCTCCATATTTTGCGAGAGAGAACTAATTTGTTGGGGTGGAGGTTTATAAACAAGTTTTACCCATTCCTTGAGGGTAGCCTTGAATTTTTTGAGCTTCTTATCCCAGATGAAAACTGGGGAGCCAGTAATCCAACAACTCCAAGTCCTCAAGACCAAATCAGAAAAACAAGGGTCTAGCAACCAAAGGGGCTTAAATCTGAAGGGGATTGGACCAATATCTTTCGAGTGGGAGAGAGTGAGAGATATAGGATGATGATCCAAGATCCCCAAAGGAAATATAGCCGAGGAAAAAGAGAAAGATCCATCCAGAAATTTTTACTTACCAAGAATCTATCCAGTCTACCTGCAATATGGCCCAAGCTAGTGTGTCTGTTGGACCAAGTGAATTTGCACCTTTTTGGTTTGATGTCATAGAGGTCAAGGAGGGATATAAGATCCTCCATATTTTACCTAAAAGGATCTATAACAATACTCCCCCCTTTATTTTCTTTGGGGTGCAAAATGGTATTGAATTCTCTGACGACGATATAGTTAGTGTCTATGTCTGAACCCTAAAGAAGAGCAAGGAATACCAACAAGAGGCTTTCTCTTGAGGGTGGTTTGGCATGTACATTTTTATCACATATATCAAATTTATTGAAAGGATATGAGTGATCTTAACCAAACTCCAATGAAGGGTTGAGTGACTATGATCCAATTGAAAGATACCTAGGTTCCAAAGCATGCATAGGCCGCTCAAGGCACCTATGGATTTGACAGATGTTCCTTGTCTTATTTTCCAAAATTTTGATCTTTGGTGAAGGACCTCAATGTCATTCAACTTTATTTCCTAGAGTAGGAGAACCTAGGGATTTTTTTACTTAATTAAATCCTTTATTAAATAAAATTAGAAGGGATCCCAAGGTCCCTACAGTTCCAGGATATAACCTTCATTATTTACCTTGATATTTTGGATTCCCCACTTTGGGGGGGGGGAAGGGAACACTCTGAATTCTTGAAGATATAGATTCTTATGTGACGAATCCATCCACGGTTTCTTGGGTTCCCCTGTATTTATCCTTATTAGTCAATGCCAACAATTATTGGTCCTATGTCCACTTTCTTTACTGCTTCACTTTTCCCTGATTCTTTGTTCAATTCCTCATAGGATTCTGAGGACATTTCTTAAATTTTGGGAATGATCGGGAGTTCACTTCCCAAAGGGGGGAACATAGGAGGGGGGATCTAGGGCTCAATCAACGTGGAAAGGACACTTTCTAGTGACGAGCAACATTTCATAGGACCCTCTACTTCTGGGGGATCGAATCCCACTCCTTATGGGGTCATTAGATCTCTTTCTGAGGCCAAAAGGGGGGTTAATGTGTTGCATTGTCAAGGGTTTTCCTTGCAATGGATGGATTCATTATTATATTGCCTATATTTTATTTTTTGATTATTTCCATTGTTCATTTGGATCCGACACCGCTTGGTATGGAACTGATTTTGGGTAGTTTTTAGCAAAGTGGCCATATTCACGACAATTTTTGCATTTAAAAGGTAACTTCTCATAGTCAACTTGTTGCAGATAAGTCTATTTATCCAAGGTGAGTTGAACTACTTTAGGAAGCCCCTTCTCCATATTGAATTCAACGCAGATACATGCGTAAGCTTGGATATCGTTACGAGGTTCAACCCTATCAATGTACTTACCCAGGGTGTTTCCAATGGCTCACATTGTTTCATCTTTCCAACAATGTAGGGGTAGATAATGAAATCTAACACGTATAGGGAAAACATAAGGGATGTCATTTTCATGATTAAAATCCAGAGTCCATTTGTTTATATACATACCTCTAGTACGCATGAAGTAGGGTCTTCTCGGAAAAATGAAGTCACGATCTTCTTTCTCCTCAAACAAGAAGGCTAAGAAACCTCTTCCACATAATGCATGTGAGAGATACCCCTTAATCAGGGGTTTCCAGTTCTTGTCCACCCATAAATCCATGGCCCATGGAGACGGCCAAATCCTAGTGAACTAGCCAATCAAGCCATTCTCTACAAAATGAAGAGCCATGCTTTTGGAGGACCCTTGATGCACTAAAACCTTAGGGATTTCGTCCATTGTTTTGACAAACCTAGAGGGTGAGGGCTCATAATATTTGTTTAGAGAGGAAACAAGCAAGGAGAGGGTGGACATGTCTGACTAAGGTGGAGGCGGCTCACTGCCATAGGCCGAGGCCATAGAAGGAAGAAGACGAGCTAGAGTTTTTACCAATTGTTAAAATATCGTCCAAAACTATTAAGTTTGTCAATACGAATTCTGATTTTCTTTAAAAAATAGAAAAAAAATATTGGTAATGCTCTCTTCTAGAGTTATGAGATAAAAGCTATAAATTTCTAAGTTTTGCAATTTTTACTTAATTATGCCCTATTCTTAGTGTTGTAATTTAGTTGAAAGGTCATCTTCCACCCTCTGTAACAAAAAATAATCAGGAATCATAAAAAAACTTATAATGGGTGCAGATAGGATTTATGATTGTGAGTACACAAAAAATTTCACATTTAGAATTTGATCCTCCAGTCAAATTCTGTATAAATATGGAATTGACAACTTTGCACTTATTAAATTTTCTCCAGACTTGGAATTTTTAGCCAAAACTGACTATCTCCCAAAAAACTGGGAAAAACTTCCTCGAGACAAAGTTGTCTGAATTGTTAAGGAGGTAAAATTTTGACTAGACAATTTTTTACAGATTTTTGATCTGGGGTCCCTTTTCCTCCGAAGATTTCAAAGGTCCCCAAAAAGTCTTTAGGAATAATGGTTTTTGCCTTATTTCCACATCTCCCCACCAAACCCTTTGGAATTTGGCCAAAATCCCAAATTGGGTATCTTAGTGCCTGGTTTTTGGAAGCTTTATAAAAATTTCATATTTATCTAGGTTTCAGTCACTCAACACCACCCAACTCCTTGAAAATTACTAATTTGTGTTTTTTGGAAAATTGAAGAAAAATTTGGCCATGGCCCTTACTAAAAAAATTTCATCCTTCGTCATCGTGGACATACCCTTTAAATTTCATCTGATTCTAAGCTTTACTACTCTTGTTATGGCCAAAACAAGTTTTAGCTCTGGACTTCTTTTTTTATCCTTGTATGTCTTTCTCCTTTCCTCCTCTCTTCTCTTTCCCCTTTTTCTCTTCTTCTTTTCCTTTCTCCTTCCCCTTCCTCGACAATCACTAAAAACCCTTCATCGACGGTTGGCAAAATACTTATGTCGGTGATTAAAAAAATTCCTTATATGAATGATCAACAAAAAGTCTCTATCGATGGTCAAGGAAAAAGTCTCTATCAATGATCGACAAAAAAGGTTTCTATCAACAATTGACGAAAATGTCTCTATCAAAAGTTGGCGAAAAGGTCTTTCGATGATCGAAAAAAAGGTTTCTATTGGATAAAATGTCTCTGTCGGCGGTCATGGAAAAGGTTTCTATCAACGATAAACGATCTTGGAAAAATTACTTCGACGATCAACAATTTTCGAAAAAATCCATCGATGATATTAACTTTTATTCACATCGCCGAACTCATTCAACTTAGAAATATCTGACTAAATTCATGTTGGATTTGGACCGTTAATCTCAATTTCAAAGTGATCTCAACCGTTTATTCGCTCAACCTCGCCGAACTCTTAAATTTTTTTACTACTTCCATTTTTCTCCATCGACGATCATGGATTTTCTTCTTCGGTGAACTAAGTTTTGTTCCCACTTCAATGAACTCCGAAAATTTTCGGCAAAGCATGAAATTGTATTTGGTGATCTTGGTAATTTTAACCAACCTAAAATGAATTTTGGTCGTTGATCACCAATTCAAGTGCGATATGGGCCGTCAATTCACCAAACTTTACAATTGCCATGAAAACCTGAATTCAACCTCCCAAACCAATTTTTTTGACTCAACAACTTGCAAATTGATGCCATTAATCATCTCTTCAACCATTTTGGGTGCAAATTCGGCTTGAATTTGCTGAGAAATTTGGGGATTTCACTTTGATTTTACAATTTTCCCAAATTTGACACAGATCAAACTCCACAACAATGAATTTACAAAATTTTCATTGGTATATGGCCCATACAAGTCCGGTATTGAACCAAAATCTCTGATACCACTCCATCATGTACCCAATTCCCTGACTAGGTCATGTTACTGCTAAATAAACTAACATGTATATTCAAATGTGTAAATATACACATAATGGCATACCATCTCATGATACTATCATGAATAATTAATAACGTGAATGCAAATGATTACAAACACACAACAAAATTCATACATATAAAATACAGAGTAAATGCAACATTTATCCAAGGAATTAAGCAATAACTAACATAGTGATCAGATCACTTATATTTTAAAAACATTTTACATAATCAACTGTAGATGAAGGACATTCCACCAAACCATAGGCTCTTTGCACCAGTTCTCTCTGCAACAAGCCATCCTTGAGCTGGGGCTATGAGTATACAAGGATGAAAAGGGTTCTATGAGTGTCTATAGTCCACTGTAATAACTCAAAACTCACTAAAAACAAAACAATGTGATTCCTACAACAATTCCAACCACCCATATCTCTTCTCAATTAGTCTGCACGACCCAAGGGATGAGATTTCCTTCTATGTGCTACAATCCCTCAGACAATATCCATCCCCTCCAGGGCTCTAGCACAAATCGGATAGGAATCTCTCTACTGGGGGCTCCAGGAAATCCAACTACAATAGGAGTGATCACACATCATTTACAAATTCTCTTTGGGTGATTTCTCACGAGAAATCACTCATAAGAATAAAAACCTCATTCTTAGCATAATTACCAGCTTCATCGAGTTGTATTTGTTACACATTATTTTTGTCACCCATATGACCATTAATGATGTAAACCTATCCTTTATCTTTATAAGGATCAGATGGCCTTAATCCCTGAAGAAGAATGAAGAATTTTCCTAGAGAGATGAAATTATCTTTTCCTTTGTAAAAACCATACCAAGAAGGATTGTTTCACCCTGCCTAGTGTTAAGGGTGCGACGATCCAAAATCGACGCATGTTGCACCACAACGGTTGCGACGTCATCGCAGTTTGCTCAGTTCTAAGGGTGCGACGATTTTACATATGAAGTAAAACGAGAAGCTTCTCAATTCTTCCAGAAGAGAAGCTTCTGAGGTGAGGTGGCCTCCGATCAGTTTGGATCTTAGTTGCATCCCTGATCTCATGGGATAATACTAACCTCCTCACCGTATCCTTTTCAACTTATAAAAGGAGAAGAGTTGTCATGGGAAAAACTAGTTGGAAATTTCTTGAGTTTTGTAGCTTGGAGTTTTTGGAGCTTGTATGTTGGCTTTAAGCTTTGCTTTGTCAAGACGGATTATTGATCTCAGAATCCGTGGAGCAGAAGTGTGTGGGAAGCAAGGAACTGTTGGAAGGGACCTTACAACATCAATATAATGGTTGTATTCTCCTCTTCATATGTTAAATACAATGATATATTTATTTCCCATAAAATTGGTCTTATTTTATTGTATGACTCCTTGATCACATACATAGGTTTTGTTGAGTATATGTGGTTGTTTTCACTTCGTTGGATTGTGTATTTTTACAATTTCAACATCCCATAAGCCTTGGAACAAAGCGAAGATGGCACTAGTGAGAAAAAACGTCATTTAAAAGTTATGTCATTTATCTCTTGTTAGTTAGTATGCTTGATTATTAAAACTTAGGGAAAGTTTTATATTTTGTCTTGTTTTCTTCTAGTTTCGGGGTGAAACTAGGGAGATTGGTTTGTGTCTGTACTTACCTATTTGTCCAATAACAAAATTGGCGACCATACTAGGGAGCAATTTTTTTTCCTAGTGGTCTTTATTTCTTGCTTTGATTATCTGGGTTCTATTTTCTGAGTCACTAGGAGATCCATATTGATTCTCTAACTGTTTAATTTCACTAGAAAACCTTCATGCTTTTTATTTTTCCCATTTTTCCTTTGATCATCGCACCCTGATTTGAGAGACAGTGCGACGATCTAGGATCACCTCACTCTTCCTTGAGAGACAATGCGACATCATCTCACTGTGGTATTCTGTTACCCATGACGATCTAGGATCATCACACTGTGTTGGCTGGTAGCCCGCACCGATTGTGTGAAAAATCAATTTTTGGTGGTTTTCCTTACCCAGATCTTAGATATGGTTTTGGGGTGAATTTTTGGATTTGATTATAGTCTGTTTGACAGTATTTGAATATTCTTTTAGCCATATTTGTTTTTTTTTTTATCTTGTTTTCTTTTGAAAGATTTGATCTCTTTCTTTGAGTCTCTTTCAGTTACAAAGCATTGTTTTTTCTTTAGAATTATTTAATGAAAGAACACTTCTTTTTTCTGAATAGTTCGTGTTAAAAGAGAAAATTTGTTTGGGTTGCTTTATTTTATAGAGATTTGCTATTGCTTTTAGCTATCTTTGAAACAAAAAAAAATATTTTCTTTCTTTGCATTAGATTGGGGGCATATTTGCATTTGAAGTAGCGAAATTGCATAGTTTTTGGCATTTTTGTTGTTGAATTGTGTATTGGTGTATAGTCCCTTTGGCTCATTTCTTGAAGATCTTGATGTTGATGAGTTTAATAAAATTTTAGGACATCGTGCATCTGGGAATGATAAACGTTTTCTCCTTGTCATAATATATCTTTCATCGAAGTGAAATATTTTCATTCAAATTTCTTTGCATTGTTTAGAGTCGGTCAAAACATCATTTAGTCCACGTCATTTTCCTCTTGAGTAAATACCAACCTTAAAATAAAACACTTATAAAAATTGATTAGATATTTTTATATTTTCTAGTAGCAAACCTACATTAGCTTAGGGTGTAGGGATTTGGAATAGGTGTGAAAGATAACTTTCCAAAGCTATCAAACAAACATAGAATCTTGTGCTAGGGAGCGGTAAATCCACTTATTACATTTTGTCCTGGGAATCCCTTCTAACACAAGGGTCAATCACGATGTCACATTAGGGTCGACAGAGTTACTCACCTTGCTTTTTTTTTATCTTGGTGAAGATATTGCGCTTATTATTGGGGGTCACTTGAGAAGAAAATCATGTGCAGACCTTCTTGAGGCGATTTCGGGCTTAGATACCCTACCCTTTCACGTGTATCAAACTGTCGACTACTTCCCCATGAATCATTGTCATAATTGGTAACCTTAGTAGCATATCTCTTTAGAGTCTTTACACAAGGTTACTGTGGAGGGGCAAGTCTTCATGGTACCTGGAATCAACGTTGGCCAAACTCACTCGGGCTCCTTGGAGGGTATACCCATGTTTATGTGTGGGAACTTGCACCAGGGTATAAGTTTGTTAAGCAGGTCGCCAGCATAAATTTTCCACCTGCTCTATCTCAACCCCTTCGTACATTATTCCTGCGACGTTGGATTTCATCACCAACTAGTGCGTTCATTGTAAGAAGGTTTTGTTTGCGTGTTTTCTTCCGATATTTTTAGTGTGTGTTGTTTGTTTTATCTTACAGAATCCAGATTGGTTTTGTTTTAATGGTGTCAATCCCCATAACGACCAACGAAGGAACCCCTGCTCTAGGGGAGTCTTTTGTTTTTCCTTCTTACGGAAACGTTGGTCCTCCTCACATTGCTACTTTGAGCCTTCCAAGTCTCACAATTGGATTACCAATATGGTTGTTTTCCACTCAGGAAATTCCGAATGCAGTTAGTGATTCAGTTGCAAGCACATCCCCCCAACATCAACCTCATGTTGATCCTTCACCTTCTTCGCTAGTAAGATCTTCTTCACCTTCTTCACTTTCAAGGTCTTGTTCTGTTTCATCTTCTTCGCCGAGTGAAAGCTATGAAGCTAGTCACCCGGTGGATAAGAAGAATAAGAAAATGAATATTAAGAAGAAGAAAAATAAGCAAGGGTCCAAACTTCCAACCACTGCCAGACTTGTTGGAGAACAACCAATTACTGTTAATCATGTTGGGAGTGTTGATGATGCCAAGATCACCCAAACAACCCGTAAACCCAAGTACCGGTGTAGGATTTGGAAGGGTATCCATCTTCTTAAGGATTTCCCTAGTCTATCCAAGGTTATAGAAACATGATCTACATGCCCTCACCAACCCATGTCGTCAACCTCTGAACAACATGTTGATGACCTCCTGTCAACTAGTCAGAATATCGTTGGGAAGAAGAAAAGTAGAGTCAAGTTTCCTTGTAGGTTATGTGAAGGGAGTCATCAAACCTACCTTTTCCCTTGTATGGATGAAGCCTCAAAATTACTGGAAGACATGAATGTTTCCCAACCTCAACTACCAGCTTCTTACCGCAAGCTTACTCTCAACCCACTTGTAGTTGATGGAATGATCAATCTATTTCCTTCGTCGGTCAATCTAATTGATCAGGTAGTCAATCTAGTCACGTCCTTAGTTGAACCAGTTGACAAAGTGGTCGATCTGATCGCATCTTTGGTCGATCCTACTCTCCCGTTAGAGAGTGTCACCCAAGCGGTCAATATGTTTCCAACCATCGACCCCATTCTCCCCTTGGAGAATGAAACCCAAGTGGTCGATATGATATCGTCATCAGTCGATCCTACTCTCCCACTAGAGAGTAAACCTGATACTTCTCATGTTTTTGTTGTTGATACAGACACTACCGTGCTGGGGGGAATTCCTCCTTATCCCGTGGAACCCCCTCCAAATAATGAGGCCATCCTTTTTTATTGGGGTGCACTAACTAGACCTTGTCTTCCCTCTCACATTCCTTTCAATATTACAATACAAGATTTTGGTCAGGACATTCCTCAGACGTTGATAGGCAAAGGTGCGTCCGTTAGTATTTTTTCCTCTATTGCTTGGAAAGCTTTGGGTTGTCCTCAACTTGTGTCAGTTACACAAAATCTGTTAGCTTTTAACAGAAGAACCAATGAACCTTTAGAGACCCTTCCTCAATTTCTCATAACTTTGGGAGGGAAAATTTTCTTTATTGATGTCATGGTAGTCCACGATCCCTTGGATTTTGATTTACTCCTTGGGCGATATTATGTCTATGCCATGAAAGCTATCGTGTCCACTCTTTTTCGTGTCATATATTTCCCTCACGATGGAAGAATTGTGACTATTGATCAAATATCCTTTGTTGGCCCTGATTTGATTATCAACCCAACAACCTCCCTAAATGGTTATTATATGCAGACGATATCTCCCCCGCCACAGGTCAATTATGTGGTATTGTCTCCCATGCCTTCAACTGTTGATGTAGATGAGCCTCTCACTGTAAGCTCAGTCTCTTATAACTTGGATCCAGTAGTTGACATGGTGATATCTTCGATAGGTCTTTTAGATCCTGATCACCTTACCCCTGTCACAACCCTCGACATGTGTTCCTTCCAGAGTGTGTTTCTTCCATCAAGTGAAGATCTCTTGGAATCCATGACTGAGTTTTGTCCCTTGACATGGTGTCCTTCCCGAGCATTTTATTCTTGGAAGCCATGATCAAGAAGAGGAGTTTTTAGCATGGGTTTTTTATCTCAATCTCATTAAAAAATGAAACCAGCTACGAGGATAGTTTTGATTCTCTGTGGAAAGCTCATTAAAAAATGAAACAAAGGTTTGGGGATTGAACCTGGATTCTCGAGCATAGTTCATATTCATGTGTCAATCTCAGTAAAAAATGAAATAGATTTCCCCCCTCTTTGATTGAGTCAAATAATTCATTACATATTGATATTTGAAGCTTCATTTCATCCACCTGTGTCGTTGGATGAAACAAAGCTTGGGGGGCCATGCTTACAACCTATGGACTTCATGTTGAACTTAAGCCGCTAGCTTCTTAAGTTGGAGGCTAAGTACCAACCATATATGGATTATGCGTTGGGAAGTCACAAGCATATTTTTCACTGGTTCAAGCTTGTGTAAAAATGAAACCACCTGCCTCAAGCATGGTTTCCTCTAGTTCAAGATTGTGTAAAAATGAAACCAGGTCCAAGCATAGTTTTGGCTAGTTTTAAGCTTGTGTAAAAATAAAATCTATCCCAAGCATAGTTTTGTTTTGTTTTAAGCTTGGGTAAAAATGAAAACAATCCCTATATTAGTCTTTTTTCTTTCTCATGCTCATAAATCAATGAGAATGTAACCGAGTATACTTTTATCACTTTTTTGGACTCGTAAAGGTTATATGAAAAAGGAGCCCCTAGAGTTCCCTTTAATCTCTTTTCAGACTCTCTAAATATGAAAATATTGTCGAGCGATCTTTTTGTCTTTCACGCTCGTTAAAGTGAATTAGAAAACACGTCTGTTGAACAGTAGTTTATCTCTTTTTCGGTCTCATCAGACTACTTTACAAAAAAAGAACACTCTAATCAAGCATGATTAGAAAATTTTATGGAGTCCTCTTTAAGTTCTTTTCAAACTCCATAAATATGAAAAGACCATTGAGTTTGCTTTCTTTGGACTCGTAAAACAAGCATCGAAAGGCCCATATGGGACCGAACCACTCCTTCCTAGGGTTCGTTAAAAATACTCGGAGGGACTCATTCGAAGGATGAGCTTACATTTCAAGCATATGTTATCCTCCTTAAGCTTGTGTAAAAATAAAGAGGTACTCTCCAGAAATGATGGGGGGGAATTGGGAAGAAATGTATCTAAACCTGTATTCTATGGAAGAGTCTCTTTTGAACATGACACCCTTTCACTCGCTTTGTGTCTAGGTTGTAAAATCCACTTGTCTCATGATCATACTCCTTTATAAGATTACAATTTGGTCGGTGATCCCTATTGTTGAGTCAGTTTTTCCAAGACAATTGTCATGTCGTCAATATGTTCAAAGAAGTTCAACCCGAAAATCCTTCTATTGCATTGGCCATTTCTGTAGTCCTTAAGCATTCTATTGCATCAGTCATCCCTGAGTCAGTCCTAAATCAGTTATTACTCTAATCTACCTCAAATATTTTTACCCGTTTCATGTCATTGATGGGGGATACATTAACGCCCTCCTGTGATGAGCCTGTTCCTGACGACTCCAACTCATTATCCAAGAATTAGACTTAGAAACTTATTGGTACCTTGGAACTCGCATTCCTCAATGGTAGGCTTCCTCACTTTTGACAGTGGTTTTTCATTATCGACCCTTGATCGGAAGATTCCACCACGTGTTCGACTTCAACTCATAAATTCACACCCGTTGGATTGTACTAGTGTACCTTGGGAGTCATTGACATTAATGGTGATTTCCCTCACACTTGTTAATGATATTCATTAATGACCAGTAATCAAGTGGTTTCTACCATGTTCGACTTCATCACATGTATTCACATGGTTAGATTCATACTGTAGAGTGGTGGAGATGAAGACCCTGAATATTTTCTGACAGATTCAGGTTGTGTTGGAGTATATCCTATGCACTGTTGCATATATCCATAGTGTATGTCTCGTGGCTATGTTCAAATTTGAGTCTTTAACACATAGATCCACAATGTATTTTTGGTGGCTATGTTTAGATTTGAGTCATATTGGCATGGATCCATAGTATATGTTTGGTGGCCATGACCTGTCTTATTTGACATGGATCTTTGCATGTCGACATTTATGCTTTGAGTCATTTGTATTCTGAGTATGGGAATTCCTACCTCAGTGATGATATATTATTGTATTGTATTTCCTTGTTTGTTGACAAGTTTCTGACCGACGTGTTCCTTGTTCCCAACAAACACTCGACAACGTATTTCATCTATCACTCTATTCTAACTTCATACTTTTGGGGGCTCACTGCTACACATTATTGTTGTCACCCCTATGACCGTTAATTATGTAAACCTATCCTTTGTCTTTATACAGATCAATGGCCTTAATCCCTGAAGAAGAGTGAAGATGAATTTTCCCAAAGAGATGAAATTATATTTTCCTTTGTAAAAACCCTATCAAGAAGGATCGTCACACCCTACCTAGTGTTAAGGGTGTGACGATTCCAAATCGTTGCATGCTACACCACAGCGACCTGCGATGTCGTCACAATTTGCTCAATTCTAAGGGTGCGATGATTTTCCATACAAAGGAAAATGAGAAGCTTCTCGATTCTTCTAGAAGAGAAGCTTCTAAGGTGGGGTGGTCTCTGATCGGTTTGGATCTGAGTCGTATCCCTGATCTCATGGTATCATCCTAACCTCCACACCCTATCCTTTTCAATTTATAAAAGGAGAAGAGTTCTCATGGGAAAAGCTAGTTGGAAAGTTCTTGAGTTTTGTAGCCTGGAGTTTTTGGAGCTTGTATGTTGGCTTTGATATTTGCTTTGTCAAGATAGATTGTTGATATCAGAATCCGTGGAGCAGAAGTGTGTGGGAAGAAAGGAACTATTGGAAGGGACCTTACAACATCAAGGCAATAGTTGTATTCTCCTTTTCATGTATTTAATACAATGATATATTTCTTTCCCATAAAATTGGTCTTATTTTATTGTATGACTCCTTGATCACATACATAGGTTTTGTTGAGTATACGTGGTTTCTTTCACTTCATTAGCTTGTGTCTTTTTACAGGTTCAACATCCCATAAGCCTTGGAATGGAGCGAGGATGACACTAGCGAGGAAAAATGACATTTAAAAGGTATGTCATTTATCTCTTGCTAGTTAGTATGCTTGATAATTAAAACTTAGGGAAAGTTTTATATTATTTCTTTTTTGTTCTAGTTTCAGGGTAAAACTAGGGAGTTTAGTTTGTATCCACACTTACCGATTTGTCCAATAACAGTCTTCCATACACAATATGGTTGGCCACTCTTTTCTAACACTAATCTCTATTTTTCCCCTCTTCTTTCTCAACTGTAAAAACTCTCTCTTATTCCTACTTAAATTTCCTCTTCTACCATGATTGTTTGAATCTTACTCTTCCCCCTAAGGATGATTACACTCAACCCATGTTGTCATAACTGAGTGGGTTGAATTCCTAACCCAACTTCTTACATGAATTCAATGATTGAGTGTTGAATAAGTCATGGATAAATGGATAAATGAAAAATTGATCAATGAAGATGGCATAAGACTCAAGGCATATGAAAACCCCTCAAAACCCCCATTAAACTCCCTCTCTTGTGGAATTATATCCCCCCATTACTCTGGTCCTTACCTGTCTACAACCGACAATTTATTTCATTTTATTATTTTCAATGTACAATGTTTACATATTGCATCACTTGAACCGTTACCATTCATAATATTTACAAATATACAATGCTATATTGGGGATCAAAACTGGGGTGTTACAATATCAAAGAAAAACAAGATGCCCCTTGTGCTACTAAATTTCCTATCACTTTGATATGTTCTATCAAAGTAACCCCATGAATTGGACTTGTCAATAATAACTTATGTAAGTTGCTTGGGAGGATAATTAGATACATGCACAATGTACTTTGAGCTAGGGCTTGAATCTAAGAATAAGTCTAAAACACAAGAATGGATTTTTCCTTAAAGGTAATTAAGGTCCTTGTCATCCAAATCCCCCATGGGACATTGTAAGGAATCACTCTAAATATTTTGAGTTCTCTTTTTCCATATTAGGACTACAAACATTCATCAATTGAATCACCTTGCCACCCATTTTCTAAGCCTGTGATTTTCTCTAACTCTTTCCACAGTTCCTTGGCATATACATAGTCAATAAAAATATGTATAAAATTCTCCTCATATTTTCTACATAAAAGACACAAACTCGAGCCATGTGTATTCCTCTTTTGCAGTTGTTCCCACATCAATCCTTTATTTACCACAACTAGCTACATAAAGATTTTGGATTTCTTTGGTGCATAGATTTTCCACACCCGAGTCCACCACCAACAGATTCCATGTTAACCTTTTGAAAGAAAACCTTATAACCCAACTTCACGGTATAATCTCAACCATTTTTTCTTTTGACCTAAGCTAGTGTATCTGGCTCATCACTAATTCTAATATGACATTTTATTAGCCTTGAATATATATATATATATATATATATATATATATATATATAAACCCTAACTTGTAATCTAAGCTACTTGTATATGACAATTAAACACTTATCTTAAGTTAATTAATGCTACTTACTCTAATTATATATTTTACTCTTTATTTAAAGATAAGTGGACTTATGCAATGATACAAAGAATTATCATATAAATATGACTATGATGATAAAATCATGAGATTAGAGACAAAATTACTCATGTATATAATTTGTTCTTACATAATAAAGATATTGTGTTTAGTTACACAACATGCTCTCTTCTTTGAGAAGCCTTCTCTCCAAACCTTGAAACCTTGAGTACTTATTAGATAAGTTGTCCATTTTTTCCACTCAAACTTCTTATCTTTCATGCATACACATTACATGTAAAAACTTCTCATGAATGTCTCATCATTTAGGGACTACTTATAGGAAAAACAAATCGTTTTTATATTGTCATTGGTTGAATATGTTAAGGGGTAATGTCCATCAAGTACGGCTCAAAAATTTGTCAAACATGTCACCATGATCACGTGTTAATATTCTTGAGGTGAAGATGAATAAAACTCTTAAATTTTGTCAATTACAGAGTCCTAATATTTATTAATGAAAAACAAAAACCCCAGTCAAAAGTTAAAAGTAACCATTTTCATAGAAGGTTTTATTTACTACTTTTATATGCTTCTTATCAATGATTTTTCCATTTTTTTATACCAAGAAGTACATTCATTTTCCAAATCTAACATTGAACATATTTGTCGTTTTCATTCTATTTGAAGCGATATCCAATTTCAATTGAACGAAAAATTCCCTTATCACTTGATTTACAACGTCATGCATATTCTTTACCTTAATAATCAATTTAAAGCTTTTTGTTTTTCATGTTCATTTAAATATGTCATCCTCTATTTTTCTCCCTTTACCTATAAGCTAGGGATTTGTTTAAAAAATTAATGAAAACCTAAAATTGATGTATTATTCTAACCTTTAGGATAAATGGGCTAAAGTCCTATCTAAATATTATTCTTTCAATGCTCTTCTAAACTACCTTTGATGTACCTCTATCACATGTACAAGTAGAGAGATATGGCTGAAATTCTAGATAACAAGTCAAATTTAATAAAAATATATCTCTCACAATATAAATTCAAAATATGTAATTCAATATTTTAGAAGGATAGATTTCTCACAACCTAAAAACATTATAAAATTTTAGAAATATCATTGTTTTAATTTGGCCTCTTGAATGATCTACATGTAAACACTAGGTGGAAATTAGTGGGAGAATTGTATTTCTACATACAAGGTTGATGTGGTGTTGGAATGCTAAATAATGCAAAAATATTCACAATTATAATAGGAACCCTAACATTTTATGCATAATATTTTCCTTAATGCCACTTATAGTGGACTTCTTGTGTGAATAGACACATTACCACTCCAGTGAAAAACTACAAGAAAATATTGAGGTAAAGGAGTTTGTACAACAAACCTAAGAAGCACCAGAGTAATTTTCTAGCCAAGAGAGTGTATGTGCAAACCAAAGATATTGTTGCAATGATGGGTGATGTTGCAGAAAGAACTGTCACACGAGTGGTATTACAACAACATAGTTACAAGGGAGAGATGTTGTTGTAGAAGATAGTGGTCTTGAAAGAGTAAGGTTGCAAGGAGATGATGTTACAAGTGATGTAGTAGTGGAAGAGATGCAAATGGGAATGTTTGATTCCCATTATTTTTGTGTGGTGACTTTATTGCAGGTGAAGTTGAATATACAACGGAGTGAACCAAAGAAAAGATGCAAGAATTGCAATAGGAAGTTGATGCAAGAGAGTGAAAATGTAGCAAAGGAACAAGAAGAAAAAAATGATTATAGTAGAGGAGTGGTTGAAGTAAAAGAAATCAGTATGAGGAGATGTTTGAGTAACAAGCATTGGTGCAATTCATTGATACAAAGGTAATGGTGTAGAAGAGGGAGAATGGGGGGGTAGTAAGCACCATTGAGAGAGAAGCTTGAGGCAATCAACTCCATTGGGATGGATTTGCAACAATGGCCAAAGATGGACAAGTTGCAGCAAGTGGTAGAAGAGTTGATGGTAATTATGAAGAAGGGAAACCAGGCGAGGAAGATGAAAAAGTTGAGTATGGATATGAGTTTCCTACAATTGCAAAATACAAAGGTGCATATTACAAAGAGGAAAGAGAAGGATGTTGGAGAGTTAGAATGATGAGAGATTTAGAGTGTGGAAGAGGCGAAAGAATAAAAGAAATAAAATACGACAATGTTTAATGGTTTTTAATTTATCAACAATTGTGTGAACAAGATGTTCACATTTTCCAACCAAGGGAGTTTGATGTAGGAGCATCCCTTGCGCTTCACATTTTCTTACATTTGCTTAATTTTTTTTTATTTTGTGATTAAAAAAATGTAATCTGGTAAAATATTTTTTGTCCTTAATGAATTTTTGTCAACCTTGGAATATGAAGCATCATATTTGTAATTTTCACATTTAGGGTAGTTGTAAGACCTAAATACAAGGAGCACAAACACAAATATGAAGTTTGTGAATAAGCAAAGGGCCTTTGTATCTCCTTTAATTTGGTTTGTGTAGTGTGGATGGTTGTGGATCCCAGAGACCCGTGGCTAAGCTTTGTGAATGTAATGGAGGCCCGAGATCTTGGCCAATCTATTTAGTAAATAATGCATATTTATTCTTGTGGTGTCTTTACTTGTTCAATTGAATCACATAATTGTGTTCTTATTTATGTTGAGTGTTTTACTATTGTTGTGTGTTGATGATTGTTTTCAATTGAACTGTAGACTATGGTGGTTCTATGTTTAATATTGGAATTGAATCCATTTATAGTGATTGTGGAGAAATTTTGCTATGTGTGTAACATTGTAAGGGGTTGCAACCTCGTTCCATAAAGCACATAAGTTAAAGATCATATATACAAGTATATAGTTTGGTTAATGAAGTACACTTAATATATACATAAGAAGTTACAAGTAAAACAAACAACTTATCACAAGCTAGTACAAGATGGTCTTTCAAACTTATCACAAGTTGGGACTCTCCAATGCATCCGAACCTTAGCTAGAAAATCCACCATTAGTAGAAAACCCTAACCAATGATGATATCCTATCAAATCATCACACCAAGATACTCGTATCCACCCCAAAGGCTCAACAAGCTAACATCAACACCAACAAGTCCACCCTCGATCTTTCTCTAAGCTTTCCTCATGTTAGCACTAGAAGTCACCCTCAGAATGCATATAAGGTAAGCACAGTACCCATTAGTTTATACAGTAAATGTAAATGAGTTTTAGGTGATCAAATGGATAGGACTCAATGATAATAATGTTCTAACTCAGAAATTTGGACTAGCATGCATAAGCAATTGAGGTCTGGAATCAACTTCAGTCAATAAGTTGGAGTAAGGGTGAATAGAGGGAAGACTTTGGTGAGGAGAGCGTAGAGGTATACTATGGACATCAGGTCTTCCAACAACTTAAGAAGGAAAAACTTAAATGCAAGATCCTCTTGAATTCAAATCTCAAAGAAACTGAAAGAATTATAACAACACTATAGTCAAACATTCATCATAATACAGTCACAACAATCCATGTGAATCAGTCAATCATGAACTCTCTCAGTATCAGAGGCAAATAAGATGGAGCAAGAAAGTTGACTTAGATTAACCAAGATGTCTCAAAAACAAATACATGATAACTAGAGAAACAATGTTCTTCATAAAAATATTACAATATCCGGGAGCCTAGCTCAACTATTCGACCTTAACAAAATATCAAAACTGTCTATAAATACCTAACAATGATGCAACCACCAGGAGTGTCATCGGCCCACTGCCTTCAAAGCCTTTAGTCGGTCCCTGCTCTGTCATATTGTGCAGGTTTTCTCATGTCAGACGTGACCCAAGCACAGTTATGTGCTTTACAGGACAAAATGCCCATAAGGAAGCTTCAGATCGTCAGCGTGCCTTCATGGTTGCGCTCTGCAACACTTTCCATTTATGGGGTGAGACGAGGTCTCAACTGTCATCCCCAATATTCAATAACTACCTTCATTGGGATCAAGATAGGGCCTGATACTCATGAATGTTTCCAGGCGGTGCCATACGAATTTTTTGAGTCAATACAGACGTCTTGAGGCCAAGTAGATCTTCTTCTATGACCAATACAGACGCTTTCGATCTTTGGCGCAACTTCTCTCCATCGCTCCATCTTAGATGTGACCTAGGGCCATGACCCTACACAATTGCATGATTGCGGGTGTGACCAAGGGTGGTTTGAAAGCAAACTGCATTTGTTCCCGTAATTCACCATGAACCACCACGCGTCCCTTTCCAAAAACCACGGTTTTGATTGTGGCCCGCCCTTGAAATTTTAAAACGTGCGCACCTTTCAACCTTGCAATGGAGAATGGCCGTTGATATTGTGATATTAGATGATGCTTCCTGATCAACGACCCAACTCTGGCACTTTAGATCGACGGATGAGATCTTCCCTCTTCGAATCAACGACTGAGATCTACTTCACGAATCGACCTTAAGGAATTTCAATACTCAAACCACATTTCCCTCTAAGAAAAACCTCTGGAGATGAGGATCTGATGACACGTGGCATTCTATATTTGGATGACCCAAATCCACTTTGGGTCTCTGGGACTTCGGGAAAATCAAAACTCAAATCTAGATTACTTCTCCATGCGCTTTTACCCGGAGCTGTGGATCTAATGACATATGACTCTAGGTGATCAACGACTCAGATCCATTTCGATCCTTCAGGACTTCGGCCCTTCGAGATTTCTAAGCAGTTCTCATTTCAAATCTCCTGAAGCTCATTTTCCTGAAGGCTTGGATCAACTGTGTAACGATCCCCCCCGACCAACCTCAGGCCGGGGCACGCCACTCCAGAACAACCACTCATGCTCTGACACCATTCTATAACATTCCCAGCCATCAAGCCGGGCCATGCTACTCTAGGGAACACTTTCGTTTCCATACTGCGGAACATACAATAGCATACCCATTAGTCAACTAAGCAATGCCACATAAATTTACTCTTTAAACTACATGCAACTAAAACATATACATACAACACGTTCGCGGAAGCTTTACATCTAAACATAAACAAACAATTACTTTCGGTAACATACAACTTTTATATTGAAATAACAGTAACTACAGATATGCATCATTTACAGGAAATTACCCATAAGCACACAAGCAATCATAATCACATATATGATAAAATCGTAACATAAGCATGTAAATAACAAACATCATATCAATTTATCATACAATTGGTACTTATCTTAGAAAGACTGTCACCAACTGCTTTCAAACCGTCCATGAACCTCCTAGCCATAGACTACACTGTTCATCACTCTCAACAGTGAGTCACCCCTGAGTTGGGACTGAAATCCACCTAAGGTAAAGGGTTCCTATCTAGGCTAAGGCTCATGGAAAACAGGAAAGACTCTGTCTCAGGAGCTCACTCAACTAACATCCTACAACCTCTCATTCCCCACATGCCTGTCCCACCCAAGGAAGTGTGCCCCTTATCTTCTCAACAGTCCCTCGGCTGCCCCACTTCCCTTCCAGGGCTTCAACAACAGGCCAGACCAAAAGTCTCAGAGCATTGTAGCTGCAGTTTAGCACCTTTAGGAATCAATCCCAACAATTCTCTCACTCATAGAACTGCTCACGAGCCTGACAACCCACTTCTTCAATACTGCTCCAAGCTAACCAGGTACACCAACCAAAAAGGGTGCAGAAACAGGCTTCGGAATGGTGAAATGGTTGTCTCAAGGATAAAATGTATGAGTGAAATGGTCATGGAATTATTGACTAGATAACTGAGTGTGTACAAGAATCACTATGAACTCTTTGTGAAAAGTGATGGTGAGAATGATGGTCATCTCGTTGTTGGTAAGGTATCCCTGAGAAATCCCCCAATGAGCTAAGTTCCCCCATGATATGAATGCATGTCCCCAACTTGACACTTGTCATATCGGAAGTTACTTTTTTCCACTTGTCCCCAACTTTAGAACTTGGAATAAAATAATTATCCATACTTTATGTTTTAGGAAATATTAATATAATATTTCCTTGAATTTTGGCCCTCCCTTTCCCTAACCGGTGAAGTTCAGTCCCCCATCTCTTTTATCGTGGTCGGTCTGTGCGCAGTGATGTATTTTATATTAATCATGAGTCATGTCCAAAGTAGGCGCATTGGCCCTTGACATCTAGGCATTCTAGCCTAATACCAAAACATAAGCATTCTGGCTTATAATACTGGCTCACCAGCCTATAATGCATATCATATACATAAAGGTTCGTTGACCTTAATATTGCGCGCACTTTAGTTACTGTGCATGGTATCCACTGTCCTCAACGTTGCACACACTTTAGTTACTGTGCGCGGTATCTTGTGATGTTCATATTACATCATTTTACTGTGCAGTTCATGCGTGCACTATTCCACATGATGTGCATTATCAAATGAGGTCAAAACAGCTCACCAGGTTAAGTATATTTATATTACATTTTCAATTGGGTTCGGTCGAGGGATATTACAAACTACCACATGTACCCTTTAAGATCAATGACTCGTATTCACTTCGGGGCCTTTTGTTCTGGCGCTAGACTTCGCACAAGTTTGCACTCCCAAACATCCGTGAGTCGTTGATATGGACTAGCATGCATAAGCAATTTTGAAGGGGCCAATCCACAAGGCCTCAAATTTACTGTGCTTGCCTTTATCTTGTTTAGGTGCATCCCACTTGAATACTAGATCTCCCAGTTGGAAATCTTCTTTGGTCACCTTCTTATCAAAGGTCTGCTTGATCTTCTATTGATGGTCATGTGCTTTGTCTAGTAGTTGCTCTCTAGTCTGATGCACTTCTACCAGCTCTTGTATTCTCCTAATCATATCATTTGGTTATCCTTGTTATTCTTGGAAGAATTTATCCATAGGTAAGGAAAGCTGAGAAGGAAAAGTGGCTTCAACTCCATATACAAGCTGGAAAGGAGAGATACCAAGAGATCTCTTTGTTGTCACTTTGTCAGCCCATAAAGCAAATTTAAGCTTCAAATCTCATGCCTTCTTGTTGTCCTCTAACAGTCTTTTGATGATCTTAATAAGGCTCTTGTTAGAGGACTCTGCCAGTCCATTCCCTTGGGGATAGAAAGGAGTAGAGTGAATCAATGTGATTCCAAATGGTTCACAAAACTTAATCAATGGTTCAGCCTTGAACGCTATAACATTATCAGTGACAATTCTATTTGGACAACCAAATATTGCCATAATATCTTCAAGAAAACCAATGATTGTATTGTGGGAAGCATTTATTGTGGGGATGGCCTCTATCCACTTAGTAAAGTAGTTTGTGGCAGTTAAGATCCACCTATGTTGACCACTTGAAG
Source organism: Picea engelmannii (assembly GCA_009831015.1). Lineage (NCBI taxonomy): Eukaryota > Viridiplantae > Streptophyta > Pinopsida > Pinales > Pinaceae > Picea > Picea engelmannii. The sequence goes on along the minus strand of ML805131.1, from coordinate 57,306 downwards.
CAGGGTTAATTTCCCTAATAAAATCTAGGCCCCACTGCTGAAAGGGTCCTGAAGCTACCATAGGCTTTAATGGCAAAGACTTGAGTTGTTTCTTTCCAGAGAATTTCTGACACTTGACACAAGACCTGATCGTTGCATAGACATCAGTGAAGAGACTAGGCCAAAAATACCCAGCCCTGAAAATCTTGTAGGTTGTGGTTCTCCAGAAGTGATGCCCCCCACATAAACTGTCTTGAAAATCATACATAATCTTTTGGGCTTCATGTGGGTCTAGACATCTCAAAATCACTCCTAAAGGGTCTTTCCAATATAAAACTTGATCAATCAGACAATATTTAATTGATTTGAGCTTCAAAGCTCTTACCTTGCTCTTTCCCATGCCATTAGGAGGTTGTAACTTATGTAGGAAAAATATAATGTCTTTGTACCAAGTGTATCCTCCCAACGGGGGTGTGACTTTAGGATCTTCATCAGAGCACTCAGCTTGTTGATTCTCTGAACAATTGTTGATGAAATTGACCCCCAAGGATTTATAATTAGATTCAACCAACAACCTAGCTAAAACTTGACCTTTAACCAATTTGGTAGGCTTTATTTCAAGATCAAATTCAAGGATTTTGGCAATCCACTTACTCATTATTCCATCTATGTTAGGCTTAATGAGGATCTCCTTCAAAGAGGCTGAAGGGACATATGCAATGAATTTTGAATGTAGCACATAAAATATGAAAGCTTTGAGAGCTTTAACCAAATCATAGGCATGATTTTCCATGATGTCATACTTTATTTCAGCATCTCTCAGTTCCCTACTGAAAAAGGAAATGGGCTGCTCTAACCCTTCGATATTTTTCTGCAACAAAACAGCTGCTACTATGTCAAATGAAGCAAAAGAGAAAATCAGAACTCCTTGGAGTAGTTAGGATTGATGAGCACAGGTGCTTCAGTCAATTCCTTCTTTATTTGGTCAAAAGAGTTACGAGATTAAAAAGTCCATTTGATTTATTTTCCTTTCCTCAACATGGCTGTGATAAACTTCACCAACTCAAAAAAATTTGAAACAAACCTTCTCAGAAAATTATTTTTCCCCAAGAAAGACTGAACTTATTTCTTGGATCTAGAGAGTGACAAAATTTGGATAGCCTCTACACTGCTTGAATCAATCCTTACTCCCAAGGAGTTCTGATTTTCTCTTTTGCTTCATTTGACACAGTAGCATCTGTTTTGTTGCAGAAAAATGTCGAAGGGTTAGAGCAGTTGATCTGAAATTGGATCCAGAAGCTTGACATGGCTTGAAAAATGCTCAAAAATGAAAGTGCTCGAAATGTGACGAAACTTGTGCCATTGCGTCCGTCTCATCTTCCTGATTCCGACGGTATATTTACTTTGTCAAACGGGCTCCGTATGGAGAAGATATCGCATTCTGTCCCAAAAGTCAAACAGGTAAAAACAAAAGGGGTGACTGTACAGTCCGAACAGTCCACATGTCATGATGACTGTGCAGACCGTACGGTCCGTACATCTGACATCGCAATCCCAGAAGACGACACGTGGTGGCTCCAGGAAGCGACACGTGGCACACAGATTTGGACATTTGGGCGTACAGTTGGACCTATCCCAAGGTGACATGTGGCACGGGTGACGTCATCATATGACGTGGCAAGGTGACTGGGCAGTACGGTGGTTGACAAGTGGCAAGTTGACGTAGGCAGTACGGCAGGCACGTGGGCCAATCAGCAGTTGACACATGGCGTGTTTTGGTTGGTTGTAGAGGTCCACGTGGCCCAGTCAAGGGCTGCCACGTGGTACCTCGTGATTGGTTCATTGGTTTCTTGTTTAAAAGTTATATGGCATGGCCGGGGGTTGAACCCGCGACCTCCCGGGTGGGCAGTGGACTGGCGGGGCTGGGCTAACCACCCGCCCCCATGGTGGTTCTTACAACATATGTGGCGCGTTTTATATTTAAATTTACACCAAGGTTCATTCGGCATTAAAAAGGGTCGGGGCTTAGCCCCAGCCCTCGGTGCCAAAACCACATGACCACATCACATGGCCGAGAGCGCGAAGGATTGGTCGTTGCGGGAGTTATGGGTTGAGCCCCGGGTCCCATGGATATGCCACCAAAACCGAGAGCTAGTGCGCAAAAGGGGGGCCAACGCTTAGCCTTTGGGCTAGCGCGTGGCCACATGTCCCCATACGACCAAGAATAAAGGAGCGCGCCCAGGGCTCGGGGGATAGCGCCCTAATTAGTTATAAAAGTGGGTTTTATAACTATAATTTGGTTTTTTTATGGTTCATTAACCTATTTTTAATTGATTTTTGGGAGATATTGGGCATTTTTGGAGCCTAATTTTTGGGAGGAAGTTGGAGATGAGTAACCAACTTCCCAGCTATATAACCCAGGTCTATTTGAGGCCATAGAGGGAATTCAGAGCAGATTTATGCTGAGGAGAAGCCAAGCCAAAGCCATTTTGAGGCAGAGAAGCTTTTGAGGAGGAGACGTTGTCGAACCATTTCTGGGAGCTCCGGACGTCCGTTTTGTGTGCCATTTTCTTTGCATGGTTCTAGAGATCTGGAAGAACATGACCAGATCAGTATTGTAGCCATTTGGAATTGCAACGATGTACTTTTGAGATTTTGAGCAGAAATAAAGAATCCTCCCCCACAGAGAAAAGTCCCAGAGACATAGGCAAAGTTGTGCCGAACTCCGTTATCAATCTGCGTGTTATGGTTTGTTGTCTATTATTTCATGTCAGATCTGCATATGTGTATATGGCTGTCATAATTCCTCTTCTTTCCTCATTCTTTCACTAAGTTTCCCAAATGGTTAATTAATGCATGCAAAATTAAAACTCAACCATAGTCATTAAAAGATCCTACAGATCAAGTGGTATCAGAGCTAGTTGACGTTTGGATTTGAGTTTTGCATGTTAACCAGGGAAAAGCTACAGCGTGGTGAAGGCGAGCTTGTTTCAGAGAATCCATTAATTGGATTGAGAAAAAGGGCTTCTCACAGCGAGAAAATGGCATCGGAAGAAGGGATTTCTCAGGATGAGAAAGAGTTCCAGAAAACATTCCTTACTATGTCGGAGATGGTGAAAGTCTTGTACGAAGATTACTTGGAATGGAAGCGACCATTTTTGGGTGATTCTTCAAAGGGAAAAAGTGAAGAGGAAGAGGACCATCCTCAGATTCCTCCTTCACCTCCATCAACACCTCCTTCTTCTCCTTCTTCTTCAAGTTCAAGTTCTAAATCTAGTGGAAAGAAAAATGTTCATAAGAATAAACATGAAATGCCATTGTTAAAACTTGATGTAAAATTTGAGTTGCCCATATATGATGGTGAAGTAAATGTAGAAGAACTTGACAACTGGATCAGACAGATGGAGGTATATTGTAGTGTGCAACAGATCAAGGATGAGGCCACACAAATCAAGTTGGCATCTTTGAGACTTGCAGGTACAACTCTTATCTGGTGGCAAAGCAAGCTGCAAAAGGGAACATAAAACGTGGGTAATGTATTTCCATCGTGGAAGGATTTCATTTCCGCACTTAGGAAACAATTCTATCCTTTGGGTTATAAAGAAAAAGCAATAATTGAATGGCAATCTTTAAAACTAAGAAAAGGACAAACAGTGCAAGAATACACCGATGGATTTCGAAAAATGGCATTAATGTTAGACATTCCTTT
>ML805131.1:13563-43879 GCA_009831015.1 Picea engelmannii | reverse complement strand
AATACTTTAAAATTTGATGATGTTGTTGGTGTTATCCTTAGTGAGGAAATGCGACGGAAAAGCACAGGTGAGACATCAGGAAATGCGTTCAACATGGAGAACATGGGAAGACAAAAGGATAGAGGAAAGGGCTCAGGAAACCGCGGAAATTGTAAGAAGGGCAGATCCAAATCCGGGGGGGCTATCCCCCTGGCTTGGGGGTCTGGGGGCAAGCGGGGGTTCGGGGGCGAAGCCCCCGAAGCAAAAATTGCCTTGTAAAAGTATATTGTAATTTCATTGTAAATCTGGACCATTCATTATAAGGTCGCAGATCTAACGGTAGAGATTATGTTAGGGTTTTTTTCCCTAGAAGGCAACCCTCTTTTATGAGGGAAATGTATTGCGTCTATGGATGATGGTGAATATCATATTCTGAGAGAGGAGTCTGTGAGAGAAAGAAGAGGAAGTTACAACGGATTTTGCTGTAGGTTGTATCCCTTCATTTCTTGGATAATAATAAAGGAAGGACCTGGCAATTTCTCTGGTGGACGTAGCCCACACTGGGTGAACCACGTAAATCTGTGTCTCTCTTGTATTTTGTGTCTTCTGTGTTTTGTTTCTGCATTTGTTTTATTTTATTGCTTCGTGGTCCTGTTTTTCTAACAAGAAAGTCGTGCTTTTTGTTCATGGCTATGACCTGCACGATCAAGGATTTGGATGACTGGCTAGGAGATGAGAAAACAAGGAGACTAGGGCACACAAATGAACAAGGGAAAACATAAAGTGATTTTATCGATCGAAGGGGGAAAAACTTCAAGACTCGGCCTGCGAAAAGGACAGAGACAGGGAAAAACTACAGACTTCGGTAGAAACCACAAACCCATAGGACTATGACAATTTCATGTGATAACACCTCACACAAGCTCTCCAAGCAAACCGATACAAGTCTCCTCTAGGATTTATTTTCCACAAACCCTAATTCTTTCTCACACAATGACTTCAACCCTAGCACTTCCAATGTCCTCTAGGTTTTTCCTCTCACAAACCCTAGTGCCTTCCTCCCTTGCACAAAGACAAGTATAAAGACTCAAGACAAGTTCAACTTCAAAATACAATGATATTATAAACTTTGATATGCTTGCTACAACTAAAGAGAATCTCCTTTTATATACAATATGTTATGGAGGATAACAATAATAAAGTTCACTAAGTCCACAAGTAACATAATACGATCCTTAAGATAAGGTCACCAAGTGAATTTCTCTCTCCCCAAGGTGTACACATTTCAAGACAAGGATCCTCAAGTGGTGCACTCTCTAAAAATGGTCTCCAAGTGTCAAGTGCTCCTCATCACAAGGCTCCTTTCTCTCCAAAAGAAGCATCCAATGCTCCAACACTCCTCAACATATGTGTCCTAAGTCCACATACAACCCCAATCAATGCATCCTCAAGTCAAGAACTTATCCTCCTAAGGTATTCCAAGTGGTCCCAATGCTCCTAGGGATAATCCCCCTCCCTCCTGGTGCCCTACGTTGTTATAGGAAAATTGCCTTGCGGATGGGTGAATATCCTCTTAGATCCTAGACCCTTATTACCAAGACAGAAAGATGCTAACATTGGAAACTGAAATTCCTTTAAATGTAGCTAAACTAGTCAAAGGGAAAAGAGGAAGAAAGTATGATGTACATTTTTCTGAAGCTTGTGCTTACTTAGTCCAGTTTGAACTCGATCTTCAATCTCCTTAATAAAATCTGCAATCCACTAGACAACAAAGACAATGCATGCTTCCTATTCTACCAGGATTAGTTTAATCTAAATTTGTCAACAAAAGACAAGCATGTGCAATCATACACAAATTTGAAGGAAACGTACCAAGCATGTATTAATGAGAACATTACAAGGCACTTACAATCTGTAGATGCAGCTACAACAACCTCCAAGTCCTCCTTGTCGAACCCCTTGCTTGAAAGATCCACGATCAAAATGACAATACTTTTTGTTGATATTCTCCTCCTTTTCACCATGAGAATGCCTCCTTTTATAGGCTTTGAGAGGTTCAACCACCTTAGTTATCTTTGGAATAATTTGAGGATATGACTCCATCAATTGTGGCATCTCCCTTAGATGCAACCTAAAGCTTGGATTTGAGCCAAACCAACTCGGATCATCTCTAGTTGTCCTTAGAGATAAGGGGGATTTCTTCCAAAGATTCTCTCAACCAATAGATGCTCCCTCAAAATGGGCAACAAAGTGTTGCAACGCTCCCTACTAGATGTACAAGGAGCACTAGCGCTCCCTGCATATGAGCAGGGGAGTGCTAATCTTCCAGAAATTCGTTAAGATGACCATTTCTCAAGGTAAAATATTTTTTTTTGGCTTGTCAAATGATGTGTTTCCCCCTTATAACATGTCTTATAGGATGTATCAAGTGTTTCCATGGTTTCATTCACAATGCGACATATGCAGAATTAGAATGCGACATTTACGACACTTGCGACAAAAGTGTGACACTTGGGACAATGATAATGTGACATTAGCGAAATTTTGACATGTAACATAGCTCATCCAAGGTAGATCAAACACCTATGCAAGAAAGCATCCTCCTCAACACATGTGCCATGTAGAATATATATATGCCATATAAGATAACCTAGCATCAAATCAAGGTCAAGCAACCACCTATAGAGAGCTCTCCAAATGTTGTCAATCACAAGGTCTAAGATACATCACATGAAAGCACCCCTAGCATGGTGTAAACACTTGGAACAACCCAAAATCTAATAGACAGTACATACTTAGTTCTCAACTTCAATATTTTTGCGCATTTCAAATTTGTGTCTTGCAGAATCCTGGCAAAAACCATAATAGGCACATTGGTTTGATTTTAATTTTGCGCTAGCAAGATCTATGTAGTTCTTAGGTGCCCACTATTGAGGAAAAGGTATGGTTCACCTTACTCAATAATTTTCAGATCTTTCATGGCTAGGACAAGATAGTTGGGAATGTCGCCTGAGATTTATAGCCTCAAAAACATTCACTCAATCCGTAAGTATTAATTACAAGAATTCAAGTTGGTTTTATGATTTGTATATGTTGCAATGTAAAATAAAATTTATACAAAGCTACTGGAATGTATACAGATTTTACAATAAAGTAAACATGGAGACCAAATGCGAAAAGAGGAACCAAGTCATGAAAACACATGTATGAGACAGAACAATAATATGATTTTATTTCATTCCAAGATACCAAAAGTGTATTTCTCTTTACAAACCCCTGCGAGGGTATGGACCAAAGTCAGATTTAGAGATCTCCGATGGGTACCATACAAAAAGACTCCGACAATAAAATAAAACTGAAATTAATGATCTGGATTAACTTGCCACAAACTGCTGCCATTTTGACTCTGCAATATATTTTATCAGCCATGAAAATTAATTCGCAAACATACAAGAATACACAGACTATCAAGGATGACTCAACACCTCTAAAACAAGCGGCTGAAAAGTATGATTCAGTCTTGAACCTTGTTGCCTACAATGAGACCATGTTGTCAACAAGAGGATTAGGCTTTCAAGTAAACTCAGAAATGAATGAAAACTGAAATTATCTCATTTCAGTAAAGAGAAAACCTTAGTCTTGTCTTTCTCCTTCCGTTCTCCCCTTGTCTCTTCATCCAATTGAGATTTTGTTCTTTCCCAATCAGTTGAAGTAGTTCAACTAATTTCTTTAGTTAAGTCAAATTAACTTAACAAATTAGTTTAGGAGAAATAAATAATAATAATATATAAATAATGGTCTTAATTAATAATAACTAAATAGGTGGGACCCCTTGTGACTCCCATCATTTCTTCTTGTTAATCATCAAATACAAAGTATAAACAAAATAATCATTTAGACCATATAGCAACCTTGTAGCTCCCGTGAATATCATTTAAATTGAATATTAAATATCAACAATAATTTATATCATATCCCAAAAAATAATATATCCACATTATCCACAAAATATCCAAAAATAAGGCTTGCTCTCCAAAATATGTTGAAAACCATTAAACATTGTCCTCATCACTGAAAATCATAAAAATAAGCATTTAAAAAACATATTTGTTGTTTTGCGAGGCATGTTTCCTTTTCTCGTTGTTGTCTCTCTTAGACTTTTCTGAAGTATCCCATGGTTGAATAGACCCTTGGGGTTGTATGGTGTTGATTACATGGGATAAGTCGTCTTTTAAGTGGAGGCATGAAAACACAGATTTAGAGGACTCAGTGGATGAACTACAGGGGGAGGCCGCTTCTTTTCCTTTATCTAGCACAAGTTGTGGGATGTCAATTTTCAATCGCTTGTTGGCATGTGAAGATTGCACTGGTTAAACAACGTGGGTAACTTGTGCATTAGGATTGACTGGAGGTGTTGGTTGCGGTAATGGCAGTGCGATAGTGGGACAACCATGGCGGTGATAAGAAGGTTGATTGAAAATTTCTTGCCAACGGTCGTTTGCAGGAGGTTCGGGTTGCATAGACACATGTGGGGGAACGGGGATACCAGGAAAATTTTGAGGTTGTTGGAAAGGGGGCCTCTCTGATCGAGGGTGAAATATCCCATGGCCAACCCAATTAAATAACCTAACTTGAAACAATTGGTTTAATTCTTGCAGGTCAACGTCAAAATGAATAGAAAATCTAGGCCTTCTATGGCCTCAATTCCAATTTCCCCTGCCTTTGTTATTTCGACCATTGTTGCCTCTACTGAAAAAACTCGTTCTATAGAAAAAAATTGCTAGTCATGAAGTCCTTAATAAAACATACATGAAACTCTACTTACATAAATCAACAGTTGGCTCTGGAATTTACTATGAGACACATGCAATCCATCCATAACATTTCATTTATTAATTGCCACGTGAACAAGGAATTGATAGGGTTCATGGGAAATATGAAGGGCTTGTATTTAGCGAAAAATGATATCATGGAGGAGAATTAGTATATGAATATTGTTCAAACAATCAATAAAACAATTAAATGTGTATCTAAACAAATCTAGAACATCAGTCCTCAACCCTTTCCATATCAACTTCCTTTCATTTCCACACAATCTCCTTTTCAAAATAAATATCATAAAATAGGGGATGAATAAGTCAAATTGGGATCGTGAAGGGGGTGTATTTAGCGAAAAAATGGTAGAATGGGGGGGTATTCTCATGGATATTGTTCAAATGATACATCAACCATGCCATCTATGATATCAATTCACAATCAAACTTTATTATTGTTCAAAAATTTAAAGTTTAAACAATACTCTGTTTCCGGAAAAAAAACAACCCAACACTGGTGCTTTCTCCCCAAATCTTCTCACTTGCCTTTGAAATTGTATTACAAAGTAACCAATTTCCCAGAAATAAAAATAACCATAATAAAAATACTGCATGTACATAACAGAATTGAAAAATGAACATCATCATAATCACTATAGCCGATACAACAAACAGTCTTGGAATGAACAAGATACAACCCATAATGTCAACATCAACAAAGTTCTTCAAACCCACAGGGTCCCGCCAAGTGCCCCAAACAAATCCATGTATATAACCATAATTTTAATCGAACCACAATTCACCAAACTTCCTCATCCTATTTCATTATGGTTCGTAGACTTCATTCGAGCATCATATAACTTATACACATGTGCTTTTTGTAATTACAATAAAACATGGAAAGATTATATTATAACAATAATTCACAACATTGTTATTGATCTCATAAACTTCATATGGATAGACTATAACTTCAAGCAAATAATTAGGTCCAACACTTCCTCCATATTTTCATAGCAAGTCACCAATCAAACCCCTGCCCCAAAAAAAGAGCACGAACAGTGATTTCATCAAATTTTGGGTAAGAAACGCCTTCATGATAATGCATAGGGTTAAATGCAACAGTGGACAATAAGTGGCAGAAGAAAGAGGGCTGAAAAACTGAGGGTTTGGCTAGAAAAGAGCATGAAAAGTTTACTCCCATCACAATACTCCACATTAATACTCACAGATTCGGGACTATGGCGTGGGAATATTAGCAAAGAAGACCAACAATCTTAACATACAAGAAGAGTGTCCACAAAAATCCACAGGTAAGAGGCAGAGAGAACCCATTTTCAAACATGGAAGAAAACCCAAAACAAGGAACCAGAGGCAAAGCAGGCCTGGGAGTATCCCCAACCACATTCTTTTTCATAGCAAAATTGCGAACACCTACACTAGTTAAAGACACCCATGAATCTTTTAATGCCAATGGTCTAAAAAAAACCACCACAAGAAACCGAAACTTGCAAATCAACCAACACACAATATGAATTCATTATAACATCTTTGGCTATACACAGACCATGAGAAAACAAAAGCCAACTATTGACTTGAAGAGCAGAGCGGATGTTCATGGATGGAAAAGAAAGAAAACCCCATACTAGTGTAAAATATTTCTTAAGGAGAAAATACTAGCGTTTATACCTCCTCCACGATCGAGCAAAGCAAAGCATCGACAACCAACAAAGAAAAATGCAAAATGACTAGGGTGGCGGGCTCAAGGTGAGTTAGAGTGACGTGAATTTACTACACGTCTCTTCTCCCTTTACATTTTAATCCATGGCTAGTATGAGCCAAGCCTATAAAAGTGTTGAACCTGCACAGAATAGATATAGCTAAACAATGATACACACATTTGCAAAGATAATTTGAGAAAGAAGAAGAAGGAAAGAAAGAATGAAATAATTCTCATTAACCGTTTGAATAATGAATAATTTACACATGATATACTCTATATAACTCAATGAATGCAAACTAGAGGAGAACCAATGTGCCATAGAGGAGGTCTAGAGTGATCTGGACACACACCAGTAGTTACAAGAGTGAACTGCCACCTAGTCTAGTCTCTCAGGCAGTTACGAGAGTGAACTGCCACCTAGTTGAGTTAACTAGTCAACTAGTCTTAAGTTAACTGACTGAACAAAGAGCAGTGAGGAGTTAAATCACATAATCAAGGGTAATGCGTTAGTCTGGTGATGATATCAAGGCAAGGTCGAATTATCATGGTGATGATCCCAATGTTGCATGGTGATAAAACCAATGCAACATCTAAACTCAACTCAACTAGTCAAACTGAAGTGTCAACTGAAAGAGAATATTATCCAGGTGGAATATTCTCCCCTAAAATATAGAAGACAAGATAATGACTAATTATGACTAATAAATAAGGAAAAACCTTAGTAAAAATAAATCCTAGGTGTTTGTGAAGTAACTCCAACAACGAGGCCATGTTAGGTACCCAAATACAAAATATACACTAAAAATAAAGTGAGGAAAGAGGGAAAACCTCATGGGAACCCCCCCTCAAGGTACAATGTATGTAAAAATAAGAACTACAGTTTCTAGGAAACTGTGTCCTTCTCTCCAAGACGACTTCGTAGAGAATGAAACTTTTGCCCAGTGAAGGTCTTGGTGAATATGTCTGTCGTTTGTTTTGTTGAAGGACAGAACTGTAAGTCGATGATCCCCTCGTGTACTAAGTCCCAGATGTAGTGCATGTGGATATCGATGTGCTTCGTCCGCTGTCTATGAATTGGATCTCTACAGAACTTCATAGTTCTCTAGTTGTCACACCATATGATGATCGACCGATGAAATTGAATTCCTAACTCAGTGAGAAAATGTTGTAGCCACATAGCCTGAATAGTTATGTTAGCTACCCCTCTGTACTCTGCCTCGGCTAAAGATAGAGAAATGGCAGCTTGCTTCTTGCTCGACCAAAAGATAGGCCTGGAACCAAAACTGAGTGAGTAACCATATGTGGACTTGCGATCAGTGTTATCACCAGCCTAGTCGGAATCAGTAAACTCGATGAGATCTAATGTAGATTCTGCAGCATAATGAATCCCAAAGGTGATGGTGACCTGAACATATCGAAGGATATGCTTTGCAGCTTTCCTATGTAGCTCATGCAGCTCCTGCATGAACCTAGAAACTTCGCCAACTACATATGAGAGATCTGGTCTGGAGTGTGTGAGATACAAAAAGCTCCCCACTAGCTGTCTGTATAGTGTGTTGTCAACCAGTGGAGTCTCCCTACCATCCTCAAGTTTGACTTCTGATAGGAAAGGAGTCGGAGCAGACTTGCAGTCTGTCATGTGAAATCTCTCAAGGAGATCTTGTGCATACTTGGACTAAAACAGTTTGATGCCTAATGCATCTTGACTTATCTCAAGTCCAAGGAAGAAGTGTAGCGGACCCATGCCCATCATCAAAAACCCGTCATGTAGAATCCTCTTGATTACAGCAATCGATGAAGTCAAGCACCCAGTGATCAACAAATTATCAACATACAGAACTAAAAGTAGAAGTGAATCAGTCGTCCTGAGCATGTAGACATTCGGGTCTGATTTACAATGTACAAATTGGTAGGATTCCATATTGGAATACCATGCCCTCGGATCCTGCTTGAGGCCATAAAGGGACTTCTTCAGTCGACAGACCAAAGATGAGTCCTTCATAAATCCCTGGGGATGCTCCATGTAGATCTCCTCAGAGAGATCACCATGAATAAATGCATTCTTCATGTCCATCTGATGGACTTCCCATCCTTTGGCTGCTACAATGGAAAGTGCCAATTGTATGGAGTCCACCTTCGCTACTGAAGTGAAGGTCTCATCATAGTCAACACCATGAACCTGCTGAAATCCTTTGGCGACAAGCCTGGATTTGTATCTACTAATCTGTCTATCTGTTGTGCTCTTGGTCCTATAAACCCATCTGCATCTGACAAGTTTCCTCCCATAAGGAAGGGGAACCAGATCCCAAGTCTAGTTCTCGAAAAGGGAGTTGTACTCCTCCTGCATGGCGGATTCTCAAAAGGGATTTCCAACAGCCTCGACATAAGCCTGTGGATCTGAAGACTGAACCAAGAAAAGATGCCTGGAGGGCAATGGTTCAGTGGCAGTGAGTGCAACAGGAGGATCCTAGAAATGAGATCTAGTCCTCCTAGTATCGGCTGGATCACCAATGAGATCCCCTACAGCCTGAACAATAGTATGTTCCCACTTGAGCCTCTGCTCTGGCTCTGCAAATGCATCTGGATGCTCTGACTTTGCATCCGACTATACTGACTCTGAATCTAAATCATTTGAGTCCTATGAATCATAAATCTCGTCTGAAGAAGAGTCGTCATGTGCATGCTCATCATCTCAGACAGGTGGAAGAATGAAGGTGTCTGCATGCGGCTGTTGAGGTGCATGCGAGACACTTTCCTCGAATTGGACACTTCGCTCAATGATGAGTCAGTCTGAGGAAAGGTCAATAAGTATATATCCCTTCACACCGTCGAGGTAGCCAACAAAAATTCACTCAGTGCTCTGTGGATCAAGTGTCTTTTTCTTTTCAGAGGGAATCTGGGCCCATGCACATGAAATGAAAATGAGAAAGTGGGTCACTTCCGATTTGAGGCTGGTCCAAGCCTCATAGGGGGTTTTATCCTTGACAGATCTATGGGGAGATATATTTTGGATGTATGTTGCACAATTAAGTTCTTTGGCCCATAGTATTTGTGGTAGTGACTTTGCATGCAGCATGGAAGATGCCATCTCCTTTAAATATTTGTTTTTCTGCTCAAAAACTTTGTTTTTCTACAGAGTATAGGGAACTGTATGCTGCAACAGAATCCCTGCCTCATGGAAAAGATTATGGATCTCATGATTTACATACTCTCCGCCATTATCAGCTCGGAGGACTTTGATCTTCTTTCCGAACTGTGTCTCAACCAAGGCTTTGAAATCTTTGAGGTGTTGAAAGACTCAGATTTTTTCATGAGAAAGTAGATCCAAATAAAACGTGAGAAATCATCAACAAAAATGAGAACAAACCTCACTTTGTTGATGGATGGATGCGAAAAATGACCCATAATGTCACTGTGGATCATATCTAAAGGTGCAGAAGCTCTCTGAGACTTTCCTTTATCGAATTTCTCTTGAGGGTGTTTTTCGAGAACACATCCCTCACATACTCCCTTGGAGAAATGGATTTTTGGTAGACCATCAACCGATATTTTCTTTCTAAGTTGTTGCATGTATCTAAAATTCAAATGTCCAAACCTTTCATGCCATATCCTATTACTTTCATTAGCATGAGTAAGCAATAAATTAGAATCAGGTTCAATGAATTTAGAAAATGTATACAATCTAGACTGATGATTTACCTCACCGGTAGAAACCCTGGAGTTGGTTTGTATGTCATAGATGTCCACGAAATTTGGTGTGAATATGAATTTATTTCTGGTGCTGAAATTCGTCATCCGATACATGGAGAGAAGGTTGACATAAATTTTGGGAATGTGCAACACATCCTTGAAGATTTTGTTGGTCAGTTCAATCCTTCCTTTGTCGGTGACTTCGACGAAAGAGTTGTCCCCCATCAGAATAGGAGGACCTTTGCATGCATCCAAAGAATAATATACCGCTTGAGGCATCCATGTGATGTGATGCTCCTGAATCTACGATCCAAGCATCGAGAGAGGAGATAATGGAAATCAAGACATGGCTAGAATTGTCTTTCTTGGAATTTGGATATTTTGGCTTCTTCTTCTTGGCACCCTCGGGGATGCGATCTCCACGGTTGTTTTGCTGAACTATTTGAGACATTAGATCTATTTTTTTTTCATGTATGTGGATTCTGAATGGAATACTTTGTGACAATACGTGCATTTCTCCCCTATTCTTCCATTTCCCCCTTTGGATCTGTAGGCATCGGTGAAGGTTTTTGTTTGCCCTTCCTTCTTTGGATGTGCATGAGCTTTCCATTTATCTTTATATTTAGATTTTTGATATTTGTGGCTGCCATCATGCACAGTGAGTGCCTGCACCCTTGGGCCTTTGATTGTGCCCATGTTGATGAGCTTGGTTTTCTCTTATGTCGGGGATTCAATAAAGTCCTAAATGTTGAAATATTGTAACTGCAAAGAGTATTCTAATTATTATTGATGTATTATTCATTAGATCAATCCCCTTTTGTGGATTGATCATGTCGGGTATTGTAAATGACCAAATCCCCTTTTGTGGATTGGTCAAGCCCTAATTGTAATAGGCTAAATGAAAAGTTGACCCCAAAATATATTAAAGTGGTTATAACCACCCAAAATATATTAAAGTGGTTATAACCACCTAGATTGAGAACTCGGCCCTGCCTGTGAAAAGAAACCTCAGTTTAGCACCTGCCAAATTGTATAAATAAGAGAGGCTAGCGCCTCATTTGTTCACTCACACACTTGATCATCAGAGTGCAAGTCTGGAGCTACAGTTGGAGAAGAAGAGAGAGAGAGAGAGGCGCACTACTTGGGAGAGGGATTTCTGTATTGTTTGGTTTATTCTCTTGCCATTGTATTGGCTATTTATATTAAGGAAGTTTTTGTTGGGTTTTCTCCCCCATGAGGATTTCCCAGGATAAATGTTGTGTCTCTTGTGATTGTGTATTTATCATTGATCCTATCTATGATATGGTTATCTAGTGAATTAAAAATAAACCTAATAATATCCTAAACCTTAACATGGTATCAGAGCTAAGACGAAGAGAGCATCTTTCACAAGAAGAAGAAAAACGTCACTATTGTCGTACATGAAAATTAGGGCTTTTTATTGAAGAAGATTTCCAGCCTCAAAACCATCTAGAAAAGTGTGCCCTAACCCAATGAATTCTTTGGCACCTTCAACGCACCTTTTCAATGGGTAGATCTCTCAGAAAGTGAAACCCCAATTTTCACAAAGTACTAGAAGTACCCGAAAACTAGAAGTACCAGAGTACCAGAAAACCAGAAGCACCAGTCCAGAAATCCGATGGTCAAGTTTGAAGGGGTAAAATTTAGATTTTCAAACATCTAACTGCACCATCTTACTCGCCTCAACTCAGCACATCTATCCCCTGGATCATAATTTCAAAATTTGAAGTTTGAAAAATTAGGGTTTCCTCATAAAACCCTAAGTTGTCGCTGCAGTTGCAGTCTCGAAACCAGTTGTAGTATCAATTTCAGTTGCAGTACTAGTTGAAGTATCAGTCCTAGTACCGGTTTCAATCACCCTTAAATTTTTTAAGAGTTGGTGATCATTGTCGATGCTACCAGATGGTGCCACTACCTGCAAATGATATGAAAGGTATGTACTCACATATGTTTAAATTGTTAAGCTTTAAAGGGTATTTGCAGGAGAAGGGATCTCTTGCCATAGATTCAGAAGGATATAAATATCCAACACATTTAGAGGAATTATGCAACCCAAGTGTGATTATTCGGATATGCATCTATTTGTTATGAAATTATTTTGATCAGCGTTGCATGTTGTAGCTATGACCATCATACTAACCTTTGATCAAAATTAAAGTCAAGGTATTAGATGGATTAAAGTTGATATCATAGAGTTTATTCTCTAACCCATCCTTTTGTCAAGATAACATATTGTCTTAGTACAATAAGACGGGTTGAAGAAAGCACTCGTCATCTTGAGTGAAGAAGACTTGGAAGAAAAGAAACACACTCATTCTTGAGGACAAGGCTCGAAGTTCCAGTTTGATTAATTAAGTTGATAAGATTCAAAGTTGCACTTGACAAGTTGATGACTACCCCTTTACAAGTAAACACTATAGTTGAGATAGCATTCTTTGAAAAGTATTATACTTGGTAGCATGAGAGCATATTGATATAAATGATTAATGTAAGTATTTGCCTGATACAACTAACATCTCCTCTAGGAGAAACCTCTTGTGTTAGTTCCAGGTTGACATGGAGGAATGTTTGATCACAACACTATAAGAGTGTTGACCTCATTCTGTATTGTATCTCTTACTTTTGATATTTTCTTCAGACAGGTCACAAGTGATATCTCTAAAGGATTCAATGTGATGATTATTCGTGCTATTGTTTTATCTACTATTATCAAAAGAGTATTACTCTTGCTTGTTGTTTTGTTGACCTTGTTTCAGGTCACAGGTGATAACCCTGAGGAAGCTATAGTGAAGGTTGCAAGAAGGAAACATATTAAATGAGATATGAAGAAGACTATGACCATATACACTCATGTACCAAAGAAGATGAAGAAGAAACTATCTCTTGAGATTCAAAGTATCTCATATGAAGATTGATTGAAAGGAGCATAAGGCTCCAAAGATGACCGAACATTAGAACGTGAAGCAGATCTCGTTTGAAGCCTAACTCTGTCTTTCATATTTAGACTTGGTATTCAACACCAAGTATACCTTGTAAGAGATGATGAAGTCCTTGTAGACTCAGAAGAAATTGAGAGTAAGCCTGATCTCAGAAAGGATCAAATGAAGAGACAACTCCCAGGACTGGGAGACAGATGCCATGAGAAGACTAGATCGTAGCTTCACAAACTTCTAGGAGATATGAAATCTCCTGGGAAGATTCCCTTGTTTCAGTAACAGAGAAGAAAGTCATTCAGAAAGACTAGGATATGGATCCTTCCGTGCGACTAGAAGAGAAGTCAGTATTGACATCCAAGATTGATCTATATAGATAAAGCATGTTGTAGATGAACAAAGTCTGATGTGTGTCCAGAGGATTCTCCCGACAAGAGGGAGAAGACTATGTCAAGAAACTTATTAAAGAAACAGTTCCATTATTTATGAAGACAAATAGAACAACCATGATTCATATATGGTATGAGATATAGGGGGAGCAATCCCCATATTTAAAATTGAGTGGCAGTTTGGGCAGTACATTAGTTGGGTCATGGAAACATAACTATGATAAAAGATAGTGTTACCTCCATGAACGAAGAAGAGCTATCTTCAGTATCAGTTATTGAGCCACTCTCAGTTTCAGATGAAACTATTGTCGTGATAGAATAAGAGGAGTTACTCTCAGATTTTAACAACCATAGTGAGAATGAAGCAGTCATTCTCAGCCTCAGAGAAGTTGCGAGTGCAGAGTCCCAGATTCCAGAAGGAACAGTTGCAGAGAGAGTAGAGGACATACTCCTAGACAGTGAGACAGATAGTGTCTTGCAGAAAGCACATAGAGCTAGCACATGTTTGTGTAGATTGAGTTATAGCTGAGCAAGTGTACCAGATTGGTACAATGTAATGTAAAAAATTGGTTTGAAGATTGAAGATAGAAAGACTCATGTCTGCCAGTTGAAGAAGGATCTGTACGTATTGAAGCAAGCTCCTAGAGCTTGATATGGCATAATTTACAGTTTCTTGAAGAGCTTGGGATTTACCAAGAGTAAAGTTGATCATAACCTTTATGTCAAGGTTATGAATGATGAACCAATGATGTTACTACTATATATAGATGATGTATTCTTGACAAGATGAAGAAAAGATCATCACAGATTACAGAATAATCTCGCCACAGAGTTTGATGGAAGACCTAAATGCATTATCTCTTAGGTCTTGAAGTTTGGCAGAGCACAGAGAAGATATTCCTTAACCAAGGGAAGCATGAAGTTAAAATTGAAAAGGGTTGACATGTTGAAATGAAAATCCATGTACACACCCATGGAAACGAAGTTGAAGCTCCTGGTTGATACCTCGTCAGAATTAGTTGATGCTACTCTGTACAGACAGATTATTGGTTTAGTGATGTATCTGACAAATACCAAGCTAGATATATGTTTTTCCTTGAGTCAGTATCCGGTAGAACCCAGACGTGTTCACATTGTTGTTGCAAAACATATGATGAGATACCTTAAGGGTACATTGAATTTTGGTCTCTATTATACTAGAGATCTTGACTTCAGACTGAGTGGTTACACCGATTCGGATTGAGCTGGAAGTGTTTCTGATAGAAAGAGAACTTTAGGAAGTTGTTTCAGTCTGAAGTCAACCATGATCTCATGGCAGAGTAGGAAGAAATTCAGTATTTCTCAAAGCACGACAGAAGCGGAATACATTGTTGCTTGTTCCACTAGTTCTGAAGCCATATAGCTTCAGATGTTGTTGGCATATCTATTTGATATGGAGATGGAATCCACCATGATCCCATGCGATAACCAGAGTTGTATAAAGATGATGGAGAACCTTGTGTTCCATGATGAGTCGAAGCACATAGAGATCCAGTATCACTTCATTCATGATATGTTGCAGAGAGGAGCCATAAATCTCCAATATGTTAGCACGGATGAACAAGTTGTTGATGTGTTGACCAATCCTCTATCTTGTGTAAAGTTTGAGCACTTTCAAGATAAGCTTGGTATAGTCCGAAAGGACCTCCCCTCAAAAGAGGGAGTAGTGTTTATGATACTATGGTATCCTGATCATTAGTGGTAGCTCCATTAGGATTTTATATCCTAGGGAATATTATGACTCCTAGGCATCTCATTAGGGACTGTCAGAGTACCACAAGATGATGATATTTCAGCCCAATGCTGTGATTTTAGCTTAATTGTTGTGTGGTGTTGCCAGCTTAATTTTTATGCTTCCAGCTTAATTGTTGTGTGGTGTTGCCAGCTTAATTGGTGTGCTTCCAGCTTAATTGTTGTGTGGTGTTGCAAGCTTAATTGTCGTGATTCCATCTTAATTGTTGTGTGGTGTTGTCAGCTTAATTGTTGTGCTTCCAACTTAATTGTTGTGTGGTGTTTCCAGCTTAATTGGTGTGTTGTGATTCCATCTTAATCATTGTGTGGTGTTGCCATCTTAATTGTTGTGATGATGTGCCAGCTTAATTGTTGTGATGATGTGCCAATTTAATTGTTGTGATGATGTTCCAGCTTACCAGCCTCGTGTTGTGATGATGTGTTAGCCTCGTGCTATGATGATGTGTCAGCCTCATGTTGTGATGCCATCTTCATGATGATGATATTGTGTAGCCAACTTCGTGTTGTGATGCCAGCCTCATGCTGAAGACTCTCAGCCTAGTGTTGATGTTGATGATGCTCCAACCTTCGTCCTGTGATGTTGTTTTTGTTGATGATGCTCCAGCCTTTGTGTTGTGATATTGTTGTTCTGGATGTTGTATAAACCTTGTGTTGTTATTGATGATGATGATGTATTAGTGTTATACTAATCCATGTTGATGCAGTTGATGATGATGATGATGCCACTTCAGCCTCTTGTTGAAGTTAATGATGATGATGCCACTTCAGCTTCTTGTTGAAGATGATGATGATGATGCAACTTTAGCTCCTTGTTGAAGATGATTATGATGATGATGATGTTATTTCATCTTTAATGCAGATGATGATGATGTTACCTTAGCCTCATGCTGATGAGGATGATGATTCCATTCCAGCTCCCTACTGAGAATGATGATATTGATGATGAGAAAAATTTCCGATGATTTATAGATATGCCAGTCAGTGTTCCAAGATGTTGTTGATGATATTGCTCTCTCTCTCGCCTGATGTTGTTGTAGAATACCCTTCTTGTTAAGGGGGGGTGTTGAAATATTGTAACTGCAAAGAGTATTCGAATTATTATTGATGTATTATTCATTAGATCAATCCCCTTTTTTGGATTGATCATGTTGGGTATTGTAAATGACCAAATCCCCTTTTGCGGATTGGTCAAACCCTAATTGTAATGGGTCAAATGAAAAGTTGGCCCTAGAATATATTAAAGTGGTTATAACCACCCAAATTGAGAAGTCAACCCTGCCAGTGAAAAGACACCTTAGTTTAGCGCCTACCAGATTATATAAATAAGAGAGGTTAGCGCCTCATTTGTTCACTCACACACTTGATCATCAGAGCACAAGTCTGGAGCTGTAGTTGGAGAAGAAGAGAGAGAGAGAGAGGCTCACTACTTGGGAGAGGACTTTCTGTATTGTTTGGTTTATTCTCTTGGAATTATATTGGCTATCTATATTAAGGAAGTTTTTGTTGGGTTTTCTCCCCCATGAGGGTTTCCCATGATAAATGTTGTGTCTCTTGTGATTGTGTATTTCTCAGTGATCCTATCTATGCTATGGTTATCTAGTGAATTGAAAATAAGCCTAATAATTGCCTAAACCTTAACACTCAAGAGAAGATATCTTCCAGGTGGCTCTAGAGGCGAATATGATAGTATGGAATGTGGAATGAATATAGAGAATTCAGGACCAAGCTTGGAGAGAATGGTGAGAACCATATGTTTCTCCTCCTTCGATTTATCAACCCTGGAAGGTTTGAGTTGCGACAGTAAATCCTTGAATTTTGTAAAGAAATCTTAAATATTATCGAAGCTTTTTGGATCCAATGTGAGAAGCTCCACCTCCAACATGTTTCTCCTCATCTCATCATGTTTTCCAAAGATCCCTTCCAAGGTGGTCCAGGATTCATTGGGAGTCTTACAGGAAGATATATGAAAAAGGAGATCGGGAGAAATAAGACTGCAAATTGTTCCGAGTGCCTCATCCATGCAATTTAAATGTTTGGATTTTCTATGGCTAATGCCAGTTATGTATCTGTATTCAACGTTAACCTATACCACCTTCTGGTTCAGAGATGTATGGCTATTTTCTCCTTTCATATAAAATAGTTGTAAGGTGTTAGAATGAATTCTTTTTGGAAATCCATCTTTTCGTTGTCTTCAATCTTTTGTACCTGCAAACAATTTTGGTGTAGCTTTTGATTAGCAGTCTGTCGGCTCTGATACCATGTAAATGTGTTGAACCTGCATAGAATGGATCTATCTAAACAATAATACACACATTTGCAAAGATAATTTGAGAAACAAGAAGAAGGAAAAAAATAATTAAAGAATTCTCATTAACTATTTGAATAATGAATAATTTACACATGATATACTCTGTATAACTCAATGAGTGTGCACTGGAGGAGAACCAATGCAGCATAGTGGTGGTCTAGAGTGATCTAGACACACACCAGCAGTTATGGGAGTGAACTGCCACCTATTCTAGTATCTCAGGAAGTTACGGTAGTGAACTGCTACCTGGTTGAGTTAACTAGTCAACTAGTCTTCAGTTAACTGACCGAAAAAAGAGCAGTGAGGAGTCAACTAGTCAACTAGTCTTCAGTTAACTGACCGAAAAAAGGGTAATGCGCCAGTTTGGTGATGATACCAAGTCAAGGTCGAATTATCATGGTGATGATCCCAATGTTGCATGGTGATAAAACCAATGCATCATCTAAACTCAAATCAACTAGTCAAACTGAAGTGTCAACTGAAAGAGAATATTCTCCAGGTGGAATATTTTCCCCTAAAATATAGGAGACTAGATAATGACAAATTATGAATAATAAACAAGGAAAAACCTTAGGAAAAATAAATCATAGGTGTGTGTGAAGTAACACCAACAAAGCCCACTATAGAGATCATCGCCCTTTAACATTCAAATCGATTAATGCAACCAACTATACCAAAGTCTCCATATGTTTCAATTTAACAATGTGCCAACCCTTGCCACTATCCCCATTTCACATATAACAACTTGTTAGGGATACAACCAATCTTTCAATTAAACCGATGTGCCAACCATTGTAGCAAGGGTCAAAGTGATCACCCAACTACACTATAAAACATATACAATATCAAAATTTAAAACTGGAGTGTAATTTCTTCATCCATTACAAGTAGCATAATCATACTTTGTGAGAGATAATCAAGACAAAAATATTCTTTGTTTTAACCACCTTGCCCATAACATCCTATCATAAGCACTTTAACCATGATTTTGAGGCAAATAAGTTGTAGAGTTTGTGTTGCAACCAAAACATATGCAAATGAAATATAAGTGTCACTTCTTCGTCTGAGACGAACAAAGTTCATCATGCACAAATAATCCAAAATATCTGGAATATAGTAATCAAATCCATATGGACAAATATATATGTAATAAGAATGAAATAGTAAGATAATAGGATATAAGATATTTACAATTGATAATGAGGGCTCGTTTATATACCCACGCAGAGGTGCCATTTACCAATAGTCATGTCCTTTGAGACATGACCTTTCATTATTAATAATTATTATTTATTAATTATTATGTTATGAATATCTATGGTATATGTATATTTATGTTCATAACATTGCCTTCCCCTTAAAAATGCTTTGTCCTCAAATCATACTTTATGGAAGACTTATCTCTTGCGCTAGCTTGTAATTATTGTCTTCTGATTCGTCATTCCTCAGTTAGTAATTGTTGAGGAATTGAGATGATAGGAGCTTCTAAGTGTTGAGAAGAATTGTCGAATTGTAAAGGAGTCTGCCCATCCTAATTCGATCTTCTGTGGACTTGGGTTGTTATAGGTTTCTTGGAAGAAACTTAATGTATTTTGACTGCCATGATAACTTCTATTTTGAGCATTACTTGTAGTGGAAGTAATATTCTTCGACATACTGGTCATTTGTTTCTTTTGATACAATGATTGGCTAAAGTATCGATTTTTTTGATTAGGATGTCGATAAGGCATCCTTGCAACTCGATCCTTACTTCATATACTTGTAGCTTTTTGTTGATTAAATTTTGGACTTGAGTCTTCTTGATATCTCTGGCTTGTTTGTACCTCGACATTTGAAAACTTCTTTACATCAGCTAGATTTGCCTCCTTTTGAGTTGTAAGGTTGATTGGGTATGTCATCGTTTCTTTATCGACTAATGATGTTTTGTGATCTAGCTTTTCTTGTAAGGTCTTCTTATCACGCTTCAACTTTTTAATCTAAGTTAATAAATCTTGATTATGAACCCTTAGGTGTGAAAGTTCTTCTTTATCTTCTGATTTGTTGACTTTATTTATAATATTTTGATTCTCGGGTTTTTCATCTTTCATCTTTTTAATTTGTTCAAGCAATATTTTATTAAGGTTCTTCAAACAAGAAGCTTTTTCATCATTTCCTGATAATTTCTTCCTGAGATCTTGATTCTCTTGCTCCAACTCTTGGACACTTTGTTTTGTATCCCTTGACTTCTTAATTTGAGTAAGAAGTTTTTCACTGTGATTTTTTAATCGTAATATTTCTTCATCTCGTTCTAGTAAGTCTTGGTCCATTTTTTGTCTTTCGATATTTAGTTCTTCATTTTGTGCAATGAGTTCCCGCATACGCTCTTTGAAGTAGCGATTATATTTCTGTGTTAACCTATTAAAATATTTTTCCTTCTCAATTTCAAACTGTAATTTTTTATTGCTCGCTTTATAATGTCCTAGTTCTCCTTCCAATATCCGTGATTGTATTTCTGAATTATTTTGATATCCTTCCATAATAAATGATTTTTTAAATGTTTCTTCCATCCTTCTTAGAAAAATTCCTTTTCCTTATACTCCTTTAATAAAATTATAGATATATATTAAAACTTTATATATATATATATATATATATATATATATATATATATATAATAAAAGTCTTTACCATAACCTTTACTCATAACCTTTACTCCTTGATATAATATAATAATATATTACTTTTGATATAATTCCTTACACTCTTTTCAGTAAAATCTTGGAATTTTAACTTCATTGAACTTACTTCTTTACTTAACTTATAATTTCTCTTTAATAAAGTTCTTTTTTTTTTAATTTTGACTTTAACTTACTTTTTTACTTAACATAAGGTATTAAAAGTGGAAAAGTTAATTAGTTTGGAGGGTGTGAAAGTTGACTAAAAATTAAATCGAATTAATGAGATATTGAGAGGGCACAATTTTAGGAAAAGTCACGATAGAAATTTAAAAAAAATATTGATGGTGGGGAGGAAAAGTACGATGTATGGATCAAGGGAGAGGGGGGGCCCCAGAATGTATGGCGGATAGGGGGAAGGTACGATGATGAATAGGAGGAAGGTACGACAACGAATTTGTGGCAGGTACAGATTGTGGCGGTTGGTGGACTGTGGTACGTCTGACAACATGAAATGAGTGTATGGTAGCAGAGATTGTACGGAGGTGAAGATTGTAGTAAGTACAGAAGTGTATGGCAGAATGTCTATAGAAGTATAGAAGTAGGTATGGGAATAGTTGGTAGAATATTACGGGAGATGGGAAGGGGGGATGGTGGAATGGCTATAGGTCATGGAAAAGGGACAGGGATATGGGGTTACGGGGAAGGGAAAAGGGACGGGAGGGCTAGGGCTAGTTAGGGGTTACGGGGAAGGGAAAATGAATGAGAGGGCTAGGGCTAGCTAGGGGTTACGGGGTCGGGGGTTATGGGGATAGTTAGGGGTTGGAGGTTGCGAGGGAGTGGGGGAACGAGGTTACGGGAGAGTAGTTTTATATATATATATATATTATTTATTTATTTATTTAATGGCCAAAGGCCTGATTGGTGGCCAAAAACCAAATTTCGCAAAGAACTCTGAAACGATGGGGTTGGCTAAAAGTCGGTTCAGACAAGGTCTGATAAGAGAGTGGCCAAAGGCCGAGATCAGACTTGCTCTGATACCAAATGAGACGAACAAAGTTCATCACGCACAAATAATCCAAAATATCTAGAATATAGTAATCAAATCCATATGGACAAATATATATGTAATAAGAATGAAATAGTAATATAATAGGATACAAGATATTTACAATTGAGAATGAGGGCTCGTTTATATACCCACGCAGGGGTGCCCTTTACCAATAGTCATGTCCTTTGAGACATGACCTTTCATTATTAATAATTATTATTTATTAATTATTATGTTATGAATATATATGGTATATGTATATTTATGTTCATAACATCGTCATAGCCCCATAAGTCATACAAGGGGTCCCACCTACTATTATATTATTAAATATAATTAAACAATAAGGCTTGGAAACTATTTGCAAGCATGGTACCCTACATTGCACTTTTGAGCATCAACAAACTGGCGACTCCACAAGGAAATATGTTTCCAACATATTAAGAACTCAGAATATTCTATTTTGCAGACCAATGAGCATAGATAAAAGAATTAATGACCAAAATGATTATGCAACAGGGGGTAAAACATGGTTTAAGAGAAAAAATAATCTAGGACTTTGGGAATAACTCATGAAAAGTGTTACGTATGAGGGGGTTTGGTCCTATATGCATACCATTCGATCGGTTATAGTAAAAGTGTTTCTTGTTTTAAGGAAAAAAATTATGATATGCTCTTTTGAATCTCAGGATGGAGGGAAGAAAGGGATAGCAGAAAGTAGGGAAGAAAATCAAATAATCTATCTAACAACAATACTGGAAGAAAAAAACAATTTCAGCGATGTCTAAAAGGAGGACATCGTGACAACTGTGTAAACATTATTTTTATTGACCAAAAATACTTACAGAATGACATGATTGTGGAAAAATTGATCCAAAATTTATTTCAGATAACATAAAACCGCAGAAAAGGAAACAACAAAAAAATGAAACAACAGAATTTGAACAACCAATTGAACAAAGCAAAATAAAACAGTGAAACAAAAAGCTATATACATCAGTAATTTCCATATGGCGTTTATCATTCAAGCTGGTTCCACTTAATGTTTCAGGTGGGAACCATTGGTACTATAGGAAAACAATCATTCTTCCAAGTCTTTTAAAAGATAAGAGTTTACGCCTAGGACAAAAGCGATTTTGAAAGGACCTAGCCATAATTTTTGAAACTTCGAATGTCTTCCTCTGTCAGCATGGGCTAAGTCCCAAAGCAAGAATTTATCATTTACTTTGAATTTGATAAATTTTGCGCGTTTGTTAAAATACCTCTTCACAGTTTGTTGTCTTCTCTTTATGTTTTCCAAGGAAAACATTATTTGTTCTTCTAAGGCTAATAGTGCATTTATCCTTTGAGGGACATTGGAAGAACTTAAATCTTCAATCTGTAGCATCAACTGTAGAGAAGAAAGTTCACACATCGAAGTAATATACCATCAACAGATCCCCTAAACAAAAAGTCTCCTAAAATAATATATATGGAAGATTCAAGATGAAGCCTTCTCCTTTGATGAGGATCCAAGTCATCTGGGCATTTCTGATATTGCAAGTAATACACCAGATTTTTATACCAGAGGTGTTTAGCAATATAAAGGGTTTGGCTCTCAATATAAAACAATTTTGAAAGAGTATTATCTTGATCGTCAATTTCTTCACTTGCTTCAGCATGTTGAGCTAAGTGAAGGGCTAAGTCTCGTCCCTTAATTGTTTTTTAAGTCGTGATGGTTAAATCATGCTCCTGGATCTTAGCAAGACAATGTGCAAGCTTCCCTAAAAGATAAGTTTGTGAAAGAAAAAACTTGACAGCAGGAAAAGGGACTTTTACCTGCGTGTGTTTGCCTAGGATAAAGTGGCGAAATTTCTCTACAAATTTAACAAGAGAAAATGCATGTTTCTCAATATAAGAGTATTTGAACTCATCATCTGATCAACTTTGGCTCATGTAAGCTATATTTTTTTCATTATTTTGGTCATCACATTGTAAAAGAATAGCAAAAACTGCTTCCTCAATGGCATTAGTGTATATGATAAAATCTTTCTCAAAGTATGGTTTTGCTAGAACCGGTGCGGAACTAATTTCCTTATTAATCCTTATGAAAAGCATTTTTGACGTCATTTGTCCAAGAAAAAGAGAGATCTTTCTTTAGAATATTATGAATTGGTTTAACCATTAAGGAAAAATCAGGAACAAACCTACGAACGAAGTTGATAATGCCCATAAAGGCTTGAACCTCCTTTTTGGAAGTGGGGGCAGAAAGGTTCAAAATAGAAACAATCATTTTGGGATCTATGCTTATTCCTTAATAAAAAACGATATGTCCAAGGAGATTTCCCTTGGTGACGCCGAAAATAGATTTAGAAGGATTTAAAGAAATGCTGAATTTTCTGCATCGCATGAGAAATTTTCTGAGATGACCAAAGTCATCCAATCAATTCTTTTAATAGATAGTCAAATCATCAAGATAAACATTGAAAATCTTACCGATCATATTGTCAAAAACTATTTTCATAGCTCTCTGGAAAGTGGCACCTGCATTAGACAAGACAAAAGGCATGCGTTCATAAGAAAATGTGCCCCATCGTGTAGTAGAGGTTGTTTTGTATCTATCAGTCCTTTTTACCTTGATTTGGTTATATCTGGAGAAACCATCAAGTAAGGACATCATTTGTGACCCTGCAACCTGTTGCAAAATCATTTCCATATTAGGAAGAGGAAAATGATCTTTAACACTTTCTCTATTCAATGCACGAAAATCAACGCATAATCGAATCTGACCAGTTGTTTTCCTAACAGGAACCAAGTTTCAAACCCACTCAGAATATTTAACTGGAAAGATTATACCAGCTTTCAAAAAAAAATCCAACTCCTTTCTAATAGTAGCTTCAAGTGCGGGGTTAATGGGTATTTGTTTTTGCCTCACTGGTTTTATCTCTTCCTTGATAGGAATGGCATGTTGTATGAGAGCATGATCAAAACCACGAAGATCCTCGCATGACCATGCAAAAGCATCTTGAAATTCACATAATAGTTTTGTGAATTTTTCATTTTCTTCGTCAAAACATTGGGCACCTAGTTTAACCATCTTTGGAGATTCGGAGGTCCCAAGGTTCAAGGAAATGGTATCACCCACTTTCCTTTTTGACTCCTCTTCCTTACATGTTTCTTTGTTGCTCACAACACTTGATGAAAATGAACTCTCAAGAGGAGTCAAGCATTTTTGGAATTTGTCATCTTCCATAGATATGATTTCCTTAGGCTTAAACGATTCATTTTGTATGAAAGCACAGATGCATTCATCATTAGGGAAAACCTACCATGATTCTACATTATCTGGAATGTGAGGACAATATAAAGATTGAAAAGTACAATCAGGCCTTTGAGGTAGAAGTTGTCGAGTAGGGGATGCCGCAAATACAACTTACCTATCAGCCATTGAATTAAGTTCCCTCTTAACATGAGTGATGTTAAATGATAACAAGTTTGAGATAAGTGCCCAAACAACTTGGGTATAGCGTTTCACAACTTATTGCTAAGAGAGTATATTTTACGCACCAGGTTTACAACAAGTTCAGAATCACAAAAAACTATAAGGTGGTCGCAACCAAGGTTATAGGCATCTTCGATGCATAGCAATAAGGCATTAAACTCGGTGACATTGTTCATGCAAGCAAACTCTAACCTATAAGAAAAGTTGTGAATTTTACCTATAGGTGAGTACAAGATAATGCTAGCTCCACTACCTTCATTTGAGCATGAGCCATCGAAACACATGTGCCACATATCGTCTTCTAAATCAATTTGTTCTAAAGTTGTGTCACCCTCATCAACAAATATAGAGTACACCCCTAAGTCTTCCTCGAGATAATTTACATTTGGTTGAGGAATACTCTCTACGTATGGAGAAATTATTCGTTCTCTTAGGACTATGATATTCTTTCCATTCCGAGGAACGGATAAGTGTGTCTCATCAAGCGAAATATATCCACTTGTTAGGTCTTTCTAGTCTCTTCCTAGGATAATATAATAGTTTGTTACTGGCATGTCGATTACTTGGATGCTAAGGGTTGTCCTTATTTCAGGATGTGCACATAGAACTAAAGTTACGTCTTTGATCTCACCTATTGTTGACTACTACATATTGTTATAGGAGAGCATGCTTCTAAATTTTTCATTAGTACATGATAAGCCTAGCTCTTCCATAATGATTTTTGACATTAGGTTTGGGCCCAAACCACCAAATAATTAGGCAACAATGGGCTATATTATCCATCATTTTTACAGAAATGAAAAATGGAGAGTTTTTTACAAGGTGTCTAAAGTTATTTACACCTATCTTATTTGGAGTGAAATCCTCTTATTTTGCCTCTTCAGAAAGATTGGCTATGGTGGAATCTTTTCCTTCCATAAAATTCTTGAGATGCTTTTGTTTTTCAGGGACGACAACCATGTCCAAAAGAGTAGAATCACCCTTGATACTAGCCAATTGGTTAAGAATGTTATACTTGGAAGATGGAATAAGGGAAGGAACTCATTGACTCTCAGGAATCTTGACAGTTTGTATATTAGTACCTTGTGAAGATGAGGTTGGAGTGGAAAAAGCACGAGTAGGGTCGTATTTTCCTTTAGGAGCATAATATTTGTTAGTAGTATTTATAATCATGACATCTTCCAGTTCTACTGAGTCTAGAACAACAATAGTGGTTTTGGGCTTCTTGCCAAAGATTTTGTCTCTATCACTCTTCTTAACTTCACAAATACTTTCTTCGTGATTTTATTTGCAGAAGTTACACCAACTGCGAGACATGATGGCTTTGGGTTGAAAGTTGTTCTCATTTGTATTCCTAAAAGGCGTTGAGGAAGAAGATGATGCCTCGAGAGTAAGTGAGGGAACATTCCCATTTTGTTCATAGGCTATCATTTGATTGTTCATATCTTGCACAAGTTGTAGGAGGGAAGACATATATGTTTGTTTAACTGAATCTCCTTTAGGGAGACCCGTTCTTTCAAGTTGTTCTTCATACTCCAGGCAAGTGTGGAGAGCAGATCCAATATTGTCATAGGTTTTTTCTTCGAGCCTATGACGATAAGGAGAAGGAAGTGCATTATAATAGTGCATGAAAGCGGCTTGGCTTTGGGGGCGGATTAGTTCAGGGATTTGATTGTACAATTTGGTGAAGCGAAGGTTAAAGGACTTAATAGTTTCACCATCTCTGTAAGAAATATTGTTATATTCCCTTAATTGTTCGGTCGGGATCTTGTATTGTCTATAAGTGGACTTGAACCAATAAACCAACTCTTCCCAAGTGGAGATGATCTTTGGAGGGATATCAAATAAATCAGTTGTTTCTTTCCCTTCAAGGGAGTTAACAAATAAGCGCATGCATGTATCATTATCGTTATCCCCAATATTATGACAAGCATTAGAAAATGCCACTAGGTGTTCATTTGTAGAAACAATGTGATTCCCTGAGAACCTAGGAAGATGCTCTTTAAACTTGGGTAATGAATGAGTAGCAGGTGCTAGATTCAAGGGAGAATATACGTGTCATGGGGTGGTAGTAGCATCTTCCTCAAATTGAAAAAACCCATATTTATTTATAACTTTAGCAAGGTTGGTAGTCGGTTGTATAGGAACTTGATGACTATATAGACTACCAATTACTGATGAGGCTAAAGGTTGGGATGATGAAGCACCTCCAGCACCACTAGCACCACCCGCGGATGCCATTTTGGAAGTGATGGGTAAGGGAGAAAAGGGTGAGATGGCAGAGTTAGACAAATTCCTCCTTAGAGTGCTTTATGGGTCAACAAAATGGCTTTCCTCCTTCCTGTTTCAATGATAGGAGTAGCTTTAGGGGAAAATCCTCTTCTTCTCCTAGAAATGTGATAATTTGAGGACATGAAAACGAAGACCAAAGACTTAGAAAAGGGGAGGTTACTGTTGATTTCTAGGATGCTTTTTCCTGGCTTCCCAATGTTCACAGATACATATATCTTGTTCAACTACTTCCCAAGAGTGTTAAAGCTCGGCCCGGGTACTAGAAGTTTCTAGACTGGTATTGAATAAAGTCAAGGCAATGCTAGTTTGGTCCTTAAGGCCATGTTCAATATTAGGTTGTCTTGTAGAAGGTACTGTCATGATAAAATCAGTCAAAGAGTAATAAAAAAAAACAGAAAGATTCAAAGATAATCGTAAATACAATAAACCAGAGAGATGTGGAAGATATCCCATTATGGTCGCCAAATAAATGTTGAGGAAAAGGTATGGGTCACCATACTCAATCTTTTTTCAAATCTTTCCTAGCTAGGACAAGATAGTTGGGAATGTCACCCGAGATTTATAGCCTCAAAAACATTCCCTGAATCCACAAGTATTAATTACAAGGATTCAGGTTGGTTTTATGATTTGTATATGTTGCAATGTAAAATAAAATTTATACAAAGCTACTCTAATGTATACGGATTTTACAATAAATTAAACACAGAGACCAAAAGTGAAAAGAGGAACCAAGTCATGAAAACACATGTATGAGACAGAACAATAATCTGATTTTATTTCATTCTGAGATACCAAAAGTGTATTTCTCTTTACAAACCCCTGCGAGGGTATGGACCAAAGTCATATTTAGAGATCTCCGATGGGCACCATACAAAAAGACTCCAACAGTAAAATAAAACTGAAATTAATTATCTAGATCAGCTTACCACAAATTGTTGCCATTTTGACTCTGCGAGATATTCTTTATCAGCCATGAAAATTAATTCACAAACAGACAATAACACACAAACTATCGAGGATGAATCAACACCTCTAAAACAAGTGTCTGAAAAATATGATTCAGTCTTGAACCTTGCTCCCTACAATGAGACCATGCTGTCAACAAGAGGATTAGGCTTTCAAGTAAACTTATAAATGAATGAAAACTAAACTTATCTCATTTAACTAAAGAGAAAACCTTAGTTGTGTCTTTCTCCTTCTATTCTCCCTTTGTCTCTTTATCCAATTAAGATTTTATTATTTCCCAATCAGTTGAAGTAGTTCAACTACTTTCTTTAGTTAAGTCAAATTAAATTAACAAATTAGTTTAGGAGAAATAAATAATAATAATATATAAATAAGGGTCTTAATTAATAATAACTAAATAGGTGGGACCCTTTGTGACTCCAATCATTTCTTCTTGTTAATCATCAAATACAATGTAAAAAAAAATAATCATTTAGACCATATAACACCCTTGCAGCTCCCGTGGATATCATTTAAACTAAATATTAAATATCAACAATAATTTATATCATATCCCCCAAAACAAATATCCACATTATCCACAAAATATCAAAAAATAAGGTTTATTGTCCAAAATATGTTGAAAACCATTAAACATTGTCCTCATCACTGAAAATCATAAAAATAAGCATTTAAAAACCATATTTGTTTTTTTGTGAGGCATATTTCATTTTCCCTTTGCTATCTCCCTTAGACTTTTCTGAAGTAGCCAGTGGTTGATTAGACCCTTGGGGATGTATGGCGTTGATTACATGGGAGTAGTCGACTTTTAAATGGAGGCGTGAAGACACACATTTAGAGGAATCAATGGATGGAATAGAGGGGGAGGTCATTTCTTTTCCTTTATCTAGCACAGGTTGCAGGATGTCAATTTCCAATCTCTTGCTAGCATGTGAAGATTGCATTGATGAAACAACGTGGGTAACTTGTGCATTATGATTGACTGGAGGTGATGGTGGCGGTAATGGCAGTGAGACAGTGGGCCAACCATGGAGGTGATAAGCAAGCTGATTGACAATTTCTTGCCAACCATCATTTGCGGGAGGTTCGGGCTACATAGACACATGTGGGGGAATGGGGATGCCGGGAAAATTTTGAGGTTGTTGGAAAGGAGGCCTCTCTGGTCGAGGGTGCAATATCCCATGGCCAACCCAATTAAATAACCCAACTTGAAACAACTGGTTTAATTCTTGCGGGTCAGCGTCAAAATTAATAGAAAATCTAGGCCTTCTATAGCCTCGATTCCAATTTCCCTTGCCTCTGTTATTTCAACCATTGTTGCCTCTACTGAAAAAACTCATCTTGTAGCAACAATTTGTCAGTCATGAAGTCCTTAATAAACCACACATGAAACTCTACTTACATAAATCAACAGTTGGCTCTAGAATTTATTACGAGACACATGCAATCCATCCATAACATGTCATTTATTAATTGCCACGTGAACAGGGAATTGATAGGGTTCATGGGAAATATGGAGGGCTTGTATTTAGCGAAAAATGATATCATGGAAGGGAATTAATATACGAATATTGTTCAAACAATCAATAAAACAATTAACTGTGTATCTAAACAAATTGAGAACATCAGTGCTCAACCCTTCTCATATCAACTTCATTTCATTTCCACACAGACTCCTTTTCAAAATAAATATCACAGAACAGGGGATGAATAAGTGAAATTGGGATCGTGAAAGAGGTGTATTTAACAATAAAAATGGTATAATGGGGGGGTATTCTCATGGATATTGTTCAAATGATACATCAACCATGCCATCTCTAATATCAATTCGCAATCAAACTTTATCACTATTAAAAAATTTAAAGTTTAAACAATACTCTGTTTCCGAAAAAAATAACCCAAAACTGGTGCTTTCTTCCCAAAACTGCTCACTTGCCTTTGAAATTGTATTACACAGTAAACAATTTCCCAAACATAAAAATAACCATAATAAAAATACTGCTTGTACATAACAGAATTGAAAAATGAACATCATCATAATCACTACAGCCGATACAACAGACAGTCTTGGAGTGAACAGGTTGTTGAAATAATGTAACTGCGAAGAGCATTCTTATTATTATTGGATTAAATCCCCATTGTGGATTAATCATGTCATTATTATTATTATTGTTATTGGATTAATCCCCATTGAGGATTAATCATGTCGGTAATTGTATAAGGA